>VWZT01013955.1:621809-666851 GCA_013397055.1 Pachycephala philippinensis
CCCTGAATCTGCAAGCTGGAAGCTATTTGTCCATTCTGAGTGTTCAGATTGCAATTTGAAGGCTGGCTTGTCTTCTGAAAGTGAACAGTCTTGATTTGTGTTTCAGCAGAGCTGCCAATTTAATTGTGGTTCAGGATGTTTGGCTTCCAAGCCATGTAATGGCTTCAAATTGAAAGAGAGTAGATTTAAATTAGATATCGGGAGGAAATTCTTTACTGTGCGGGTGGTGAGGCACTGGCACAGGTTGCCAGAAAAGTTGTAGATGCCCCATCCCTGGAAGTGTTCAAGGCCAGGTTGGATGGAGCTCTGGTCTAGTGAAAGACAGGGGGGTTGGAACGAGGTGGTATTTAAGGTCGCTTCCAACCCAAATTGTTTTATATTTTCATGTTTTCCAAGTGTTCTACTGAAATGCAATTTGATCCAAAAAACAGATGGAATTGTGTAGAGTTTAAATTTTATTCCGTGAAGTCCTCCTTCATTTCTTAAAAAAAACTGCATTAACTAAAAGTTTCATAAACCAAAGCCAAACCATTTATGTAGTTGGTACTAAGCAACACCAAATAAAAAATAGGATGCATCTTAAAAAACTGGATATAACTAATCCAGTAAACCAAGTTAAAGAGAAAAAAGTGATACAGTTATATTCTATTATATATTTCACTTTACCTTTACTTCCAGTTTTCTAGGAACAGAAGTCTGATAATTTGAAACTTTTTTCTTTATTTTTATTTAAAGGTTGCTGGGATTGTTGGCAGAGCAGACCTACTGTGTGCCCTGTTCTTCTTGTTGTCATTCCTTGGCTACTGTAAAGCATTTAGAGAAAGTAAGCGTTCTGTTTGCCCCTTTAATTGCATATTGTGTATATTTTCAGCATTTGTACATTTCAGTGAAGTATAGCAAAATTAAAAATGTCAGATTGATTTGTTTGCCCTCATAAAATATATATTTTTTAAAACCCTGCTTTAGCAGCTATTTATTGTTAGAAATTCTGAAAAGGTTGCTGTCCCTAATACCTGTTAAACACTGAATTTATTTTAAGAAAAGTCCATTTTTTGATAGGCTTATTTGCTAAATGTTTTATTGTTTAGAAGTGTAATGAATTATTTTAACAAGTATTTTAGAAAGAAATCAAGCCTACAAATGTATATTCTTAAATATTTTACTACTCTTCATGCCATTATGTTGGGATGTCTTAAATGGTAATCAACTTTTCGGAACCTTACTTGTATATTTAATGAATTGCAAAGAATTATTCATATGACTAAGCCTTCTAAATTCCTGCAATATGCAAGTGCTGGCATATAATGCTGAATATAGTGTTACTCACAGAGTTTTTGTAAGACAGCTGTGTTTAACATGAACAATTCCTTGGTAGATGTTTTTTCAAGTGAGCTTTGAGATCTCTTGTATTATTTGATCTGAATGCAGGTTGGCAGTTCAAATGCAGCTGTGGAGAAATTATCTTGGGGCTCTTAAATAAGCACAGGGGAAAGCACGAGTTCATGACTATGAAAAGCTATGCAGGACATGCAGTTTGGTATCTCAGTGTGCTCTGCCACAGGAAATACAGGAATCATTTGGTGAACCCACAAGGAGCTGTGTTGTGAAGAGCTTGTCTGTCACTCAATAGGCATGGCCTGTAATGATTAACCAGAGCTGGCAGTGTATTTCAGAGGTGCCTGGGCTGACTTTGTGATCTGGCTTAACAACACAGTTATGGCATCACAGAGACCTTAGTGTGGGCTGAGGGGAGTGAGTTAGTCCACAGTGAGCTGTAAGATGCTGTGAACAGCTCCTGCTGCTTCAGTTCAGATTGTTTGGAACTATTGTGCATATTTCTATTGCTGATATAATAAGTTTAAGTTTATTTTGACATTTCAAATGATACTTAGGATGATTCATGTTTACTTCAGATATATTTTTCTTCCCTTGGAGTAGGTTTAATTTCTTTCAACTGAGCTAATGATTCCTTGATGAAAATTGGCCTTGGGTTCTTGCTTGTTTGTTTATTCTTTTCTCACCTATTTTATTGGATGATTGTGCTTATGATGTTTCTTCTATTAGTGGTAGATAGAGTAAGATAGACAAATCAAAATATTGCCTTATGTGTTTTCCAGTGTCTCAGGCAGACAGGTAGACTTATATGGCAGGGGTAATAATCTTTGTTTGAAGAACTCAAGAGCCAAATTCTTAGGATGACCACTGGAGACAATTATATAGGACCCTGTAATTATTTTGTTAAGGAGAACATCTCGGGAATGATTAAGGATGTATATTCTGGTTAAGGATACTCTTCAACTTGTGAAGGCCAGTTTAATAGCTTTTAGAAATCAGCATCAATGTAATGGTATTCTTGGACTGAAATTTGTGTCATTGATACAGAAGGAAAATGTTGCAAAGACAAGATACTGAGCAGCCCTTATGGATTTTTATTAGGCATTACATTATAATAGGAGAGCAGATGTGTCTTTTAAGCAATCTTGCCAAGGAAAACGACAGTCTGCCAGCATTGTCTTTCAATCAGTTTTCAATGTTTACTGTCACCTTCACTGCCTGCTTTTCCCTCAGCAACTTCTTGAAGAAATGTAGACTTTCTTTGTACACAAAAATTTGTATCCAAGTTACATACTCGAGCTTTTAACCTTCATTGCTGCAAAGGCGCACTACTGACTCATCAGCCAGGAGCTTATCAACCAGGCACTCCAGACCTTTTTCTGCAGAGCTGCTGCCCAGGCCTTAATTGTTGCGTGGTGCTGTGTTTGATTTTCATGAGGCCCATTCATCCAGCTTGGCATAGCCCCTCCAAACAACAGTCCTGTTCACCACTGTATCCATGTATCCTCTAGCTGAACCCCACCAAAGACCACACGCAGTTTTACTTGCTGCCCTTATTATAATTCTTTCTCCTTTGTGGAGGGGAGGTTGGTCCGACCTACAGCTGTTTGAACATGGGTGCTTGTGTAGGAAAGGGGTGTGTCTGTATTGGAAAGGGCAGCTACAAAGAGAATCGAGGATCTCTATTCACGAGGAGCTACATGATGAAGACAAGGGGCAATGGGTGCAGCTGCACTAGGAAAGGTTTCACCTTGATATAAGAAAGATTTATTTTTTTTTTCAGCAAGAACAATCAATCACTGCAACAGTCTCTTCAGAGACGTGGCAGAGTCCATGGGACTGGAGGTTTCCAAGATGCATTTGGACAGGGTTCTAGGTGATCTTGTCTAGGCTCCCTTTCACACAAAGATTGGACCAGATGATCTCTGGAGGTCCCTTCCAAACTGAGCTGTTCCTGTGATTCTTTGTATGAAAGGTTTTAGGGAGAGGTTACCAAATATGGGGAAGTGGCTGTAGTAGTGAATGACTCCTCAGTGGGTTTGCAAAGTAAATAAAAAGTTTTACCCTTGGATGCCTCCATTTTCGTGGTATGAATTTCCTTTTGTGAACAGTTCTTCTAGGTACTCTCAAATAACAGGTTAAATAAGGAGTAAAGAATTTTTATCTGACTTTAGCTGAGTTTGATTCTGCATAGATTGAGGGAGTCAATCCCAAATGTAAGCTGATCTCACTGTGAATATAAGAACATGCATTTTAAAAATATGCACATACAACTTAAAAAGCAGACTTAGACAATGTCTCCTAAGCAGCAAAGAAGTACTTTTTCTTCTCTTAGAATGTTTTCCTTCTGATGACAAATCCTCAAGATCCAGAATGTCTGTGATACCGCCAGTGCATGTTGCTAGTTCTAGAGCAAGTTAAGAGCTGTCATTACACCATTTTCTGGGTCAGGCCAAGAAGTTAATTTATCTTTGTGAAATAGTCTTTGTTTGTGAGAAAGAGAGGGAGAAAACAACCCAAAACCCTTCTGTGTATCAGGTTTATGTTCCTAATAAAATAGAGATTCTTTATGGTGATCCTACACAAAAGTGGGCTGTACCAGTTTGTTCTAACATAGTATTTCCTTTTGCCTTGCTGTATTTTTTATATGTTAAAGGCAAGCATGGCCCTAAACTGTAGGTCAACTGCATATGTCTTTGTTCCTGGATTTGGCTGTCACATTTATATAGACCTTAGCTCACCAAATTTTTACAAGGAGTTAGAGAAGAATTATCAAAGGTTGATTTTTTTTTTTTAGTTGTTATTAATAGATGCGTGGTAGTGTGACTCTTGGAGCACTTAAAAGAGGGTACAACTCTTAAGACCCTCAGGATTTGTGGACTGCATTTCTATTGTCTTTTGTGTGTGGTTACCAAAACATGTTTGATGCCAGTTTGTTTTTATTTCATGAACTTTAAGTGAGCATCAGAATAAAATAAACATTGAAAAGCCTGAGTTGATGCTACTGATATAGTTGGGTCAGTATCATCTATTGTTTGGCTACCAGCAGCATCCCAATGCTATTATCAGACAGATTACCTAAGCCTTAGTAAAGAACCTGACTATTCTTGCAGCAAGGCAATGTGAAATTTGTGTATGGCTGAATTCAGAAAATCTGTTTATGTTTCACTGGTTTAGACACAGTTAATAAATTGTCATTCTTTAAAGAAAAGGGGTTAAAAATCATGTGTGAGAGACTGGTTAGTGCTTATTTTCACTTGAGAAAATGAATGTAAAGATTATTAATTTTTTTTTTTTGCGTGGGAGTAGGAACTCATAAAACGTCTGAGGAGGATTTGGAACTACTATGGGGAAAGTATATGTAATAGTGAAAACAGTCAGGAGATCAGAAGAATATCAGTGTTAGGCTGGAAAACTTCCAAAGGAAAATAATGGTTTTTATAAAGCTTAAGATATACTGCAGCTTGCTTGCCTGATTTATTTGTGGTTTTGGTGGATTTTTGGTAGACAGTTTCTTTTAGCCAGAATCTGTAGCTTTTTTTTTTTTTTTTTAAGTATAAGCATTTAACACACTATGTGGGCTATAATTATGTCTTACTGAAGTTCTACAATTCTGTTACTTTTTCCCAGTATACCGTTTTTAAAGTTAGCATCTTTGAAAGGATAACATTTATAATTGCAAGGAACTAATCTGTTGTTCTCATTCTGTCCTGCTGTTTTAAACACAACTGTGGGGACAAATCCACTGCATAGGCTTTGGAGACAGCAAGAGCTGACAACTGTTTAGGTATGTTCTGAAGGGAATTGTGGGTTATTAACTTTGTTGAATTTTAATGCAGCTTCTCTGGGAATTCATAAGGCAATTTAAAACTGGTGTAGTATTCATTTTTGCCTTCCTTTGTCTTCAGTTTTGACAGTGATCCAGTTGCATGTATTTGCCATCTGCATTGGCGATCTCTGAGTAACGTAAAATGAGGAGTTCATGACTTGGTCCATGTGAATAACGTTGGTCTGGATATTAAATAGGGGATCAACTCTTTGCTCATATGCTGTGACATCTAAAAATTACTTTGTTCTGGTTGTGTGTTTCTGTTTTGTTATGTTTTGTGTAGCTGTCCATTAATCATCTACTAGTTCATTGCTAATTTAATAAAGCATGCAAAGGAGTGATGAGTTTTGTGAATATTGGAGGTTTGTATTATGGAAGTTCTCCTACAGATTGGAAATACTTAGGTCTCCTGTGTGAAAGAGACCATTGTTAATATATAGGGAATTTGTTAGGTATTTTGCAAGTGGTCAAGAGGTGTTTACTATTGTTAAACATGTGGGCCCTGGTTTTTCAACTGTGTGCCCTACCGTTCGTATTTGAACACATTGGGAGGGAATAGTTGTAAGTGAAAAACCTAACAATTTTATGATTTTAGTTGACTGAGGAAACACAATTACCTTTTTTTCTGATAGAATTAATGCTAACTTTCACTTCTCCGAGATGTTGTAATTCAGGGGATAGATGCTTCCTTCATCTGGCTGCTAGGTGATGAGTTTGAGATGGCTGGATATGTTTAGGAATGGCATTTTCTACTGTAATTTCATTATTAAGTGAAACACTGAGCTGAGCTACAGTAGTACGTAAATTTGGAGACACACAAGGAGATCTTTGGCTTAATTTAATTCTAACAGTGGATTCTTACGTGATCTTTTAAGACTAGGTAATTCTTCCCCCTTTGCTTAGCAATTCAGAAGCAGGGAAATCTTAGAGCTTGGTTAGAAGAATATTTGTAGCAGTTTAGTTGGAAGACACCATCCCCACAGACAAGGTACCATTAATGGAATATATGAGTGTTTGTGATCTATTTCAGTTAAAAATTAAAACTTCCTTCAGGAGCTCAGCATAACTTACTTTGCTTCAGCCTTCAGAGGTGCTTTCACAGAATCAGTTGCTGTGTTTCACCTGAAGATGGTGACTCCTGAAACTGCTCCAAGCTGTCACCTGGCTGACTCTAAGTTGCTCGGCTGGGTTTGAAAATGGAGATGCTGAATGCCTAAGTGTCTGAATTGGTAGTAATTGCTTTGGATATTTTTAGTTTTGCTTTACAACAAAACTAAGCTTGGTAGTTTAAATGTAGCATTTTCTTCATATCCTTCACTTCTAAGGAGTTTGTTTTCATTGACCTGTGGATTTAGGACACCAGAAAATAAGGTCTCTTGAAATAGGATTAGTGTTTAAGTGCACTGTCAATGTGTTGCTCGTAAATTTAGGACCAGTCAATTCTCCACTATAAAACACCTTGTGTATGCATCCTTGCTCTAGAAATGCTTATACTCAAGTCTAGCAGTCTAAATGGAGGAGCTGTCATGGCTTGTTTATGGTTTATATAGGTATTTTTTTGAATCCCCTCAACTTTCAGACTTCATGTACTCCTAAAGAGGGACCATCTGAGCAACGCTTTTTGGGTTTGTGTAGAAACACTATATTTTTCCAGCTTAAAAAAAATAAGCAAGTACTCTATTTCCCTGGCATGCTTACAATTTTGTCCATCTGTTAGAGTGGCAAAATGCCCACTCACAATATGGTGTACCAGTTTCAACCAGGCACAGGTGCCAGTGAAAGATTGGTTTCGTTTTCTGACACAAGATTTTTCTGGTGGGAAGCAGTGCCATATTAGGGGAATATGCTTTGTTAGACTGATTACTTCTGTTGGCATGTGTATATCTCATAATAAGCACTTATGCAGAGCTTTACATTTTCAAATCACTGTTAAAAAAAAATAAAATTGAAGGCATTGTTGAATGACTGTCCTTTGTATCTACTTTGCCAGCCTAGTTTACTGAGATTTCTGCAGTTGAGGCAGGGGGTGGTGGGGATGGAGTGATGTTGTGCTTATTGACTCAGGAACAAGCACAAAATAAATGTTTCTTAATTGAAATTCTTTCTCTTTGAAGTTTAATCACTGATGAATTTTGATAATATCACAATTCTCCATATAACTGTTAATTTTTTGAGGCTGCAAAAGAAAACAAAGGAACAGAGATTATGCTTTTCAGGAGATGTTGTTTACAAAATCACAGAATGGTTGAAGGTGGAGGGGCCTTGAGGTCACCTGAGCTGACCTGCTCACACAGGGTCACCTAGAGCCAATTGTCCAGGAGGCTTTACTGCAGGATTTTGCAGTTCCCCCCATTAAACCATATGAGGTTCCTGCCAGAGCATTTCTCCAGCCTGACGAGGTCCTTCTGGACAGCACAACCCTCTGGTGTATCTGCCTCTCCTCCCAGCTTGGTGCCATCAACAAATGTGCTGAGGGTGCCCTCTGCCCCGTTGTCCAAGCCATTAATGAAGAGGTTGAATAGGACTGGACCCTGTATTGATCCCTGAGAACACTGGCCTTCAAGTAGACTTTGTGCCACTGATCACCACCCTCTGGACAAGCCATTGAGATAGTTTTCAGTCCACCTCACTGCACACCCAGCCTATTCAGCAACAGCTTCTCTATGAGGATCTTATGGGAGACTGTGTCAAAGGCCTTCCTGAAGTCCAGGTCTTTGATGCTCATTTTTTGGGTCCTTCATTATTTCTCTTTTGCTGGGTGTTTTTATCATCTTTGAGAGTCCATGCTTAAGCTTGGCTTTCCTGGGCAGGCTGAGACATTTCTTGCATCTGAGACTTGGGATGTTTGCAAGAAGACAAGACTTGTTTCTGCACAACTTTGAGGATGTGCCTATTGAATGCCTTCAATTTTCTTTTATTTGGCTAGACCGTTTCTCCAGGCCAGGTTGGATGGGGCTCTGAGCAACCTGGTCTAGTGGAAGGTGTCCCTGCCTGCGGCAGGGGGTTTGGGATTAGATGGCCCATAAGGTCCCTTCTGAACCAAGCTGTTATATGGTTCTGTGGTTTTTCCAGTTTGTCAATGGAATTCTGACTTCTCCTTTGTATGCTTCCCGGCCATGGCAGCCTGGCAGCACATCTGGTCTTAATAAGCCTATTTCTTATTCCATCATCCAAATGGAATAAGGACAAAGGAAGAATCCAATTCAGAATATTATCTTTACTTTTTTTCACAGCAAGCTACTATCTTACTGTAGTTTTCCAGCTGTTATTTGTACTCATTCTATAACAACTTCATGCAGCCTGTATTTTTTGTGGCGTATTTCACACTGTTTCCAGTGGTATTCTCATGCCTTTGCGAAGTCAAGGAATAGGATATTTAAAGATTTCCTTTTGTCAGGAAGACCTTTTTTTTCTGTCCAAGTCAAAAGTTATACTTAGTTCTATATAAATGATTAAAATATTTGGCAAACAATTAATGATATTCTTTTATGTTTTAGAGCGTCCCCTAGAAAATATTTTGTCTAAGTGTAGCGGGTTTTTTTGGAATTTTGACCAGTCAGCTTAGCTTTGTATCTGTAGTCTATCCTTTCATATTTTTGTTCCTTTTTAAAAGTAGACATGTAGGCATTGTTTTATTTTATTTCAAGCTCCTGGATTCTCATGTATTTTTCATGATTTCTCAGAGGTAACAGTTGAGGTTACTCTGGGTTGTACAGGACCTGTTGAAGTGAATGTAACCAATCATAATTTAAAACAGATTAACTTCTCTGTCAATTCCGTGTCTTGTAATTCACTATTTTTGCTTTTGTTCTTGCTCCCTTTCTGCTGATGCTGTACTTGCCACCTGATTGCAACTGACCTTTTGGGGAAAAATGAAGGAAAAAGGCACCAAACACTTCTGTATTCTTGGCATTGTCCATTTTACTTCCCAATGAGTATTGGAATAACTCCTTCCTCACTACTCTTCTTACTAATATATCTATGGAATTGTGGGGTTTTGTTCTTTACATACATTACCTTTTCTCATTTTGTGATGTGATCTCTCTGTGTTTGTTTTTCTATATGGATGTGCTGCTATTACACTTGTCCTTGATGATTTGACCTTGTTCCCTTTTTACTATTACTCTTCTATTTTGAATCATCAAAGATTTTTGAATTGCCAGCTGGTCTCTTACTATATATACTTCCCACTATCTTCTGTGTTAAGATAATTTGTATTTGTGTACTGAATACTGTTTCTCTGAAAAGTGCTTATTTGTCCTGACTCCTTTCCACTAGAATATGATTCTGAGAAGAAATCTCTCAATGGAAGAAAGTCTGCTTCCATAAACACAGTAAAGTCTATTGGTTGTCTGCACTCTTACTAAGGATGATTGATGGTAATTTTGTGAGCACAGTCAATTACTTTGCCTTCTATCCTTGCATTCTCTGTGCTAGTTCATTTCTACATTAAAAAAAATAAAAACAAAACTGGTTTTCAAGAACTGGCTGAACAGTCTTTTGTACTGCAAAGTCTGAAAAGTTGAAGAGCTCCTCGAAGGGATGTATTTAGACAGAATTCTTTCTGTCTTAGCAATACTCATAGAACAAAGGTTGAAGCTCTTTCCTCCATGAGTTACAGCCCTCAGCTGTTCTTCTGTATAATTGATGTGAGCTGGAGTTCCCCATTGCATTTTAATTTTTCTACTTCCAATGTCTCTTTAGTCATTTTGTATTTTCTTGCTTTGTTTTAGCATTATTCAGGTGTGTATGACTTCTTTCCTAAAAGAAAGCTTTCTTTTATCTTTATAACATCAACGCCTCTAATGTTAAGTCTTACCTCACCTCTGGAGACATAATTTGGAGTGGAGAGAGAAGGATTGAATGCCCTCTAAGTATTGCAATGATGAATCTCAAACACCTTAGTATTCACTCTGTTGAAGCTTTAGAAGCCTTAGGTAAGAAAGGAGTGTTAGAGGTAACCTCAGAACCTGTCCTTCCACATAATTTATGAAAAATTTCTGCTCTCTGCCACAAAAGGAGTAGCCTGGTTCAAAATGAAAGATGTCTGTGACGAAAGGATCTGTGTCAGCAGATCCTTTTCAAACTTGTGGTTATGGTTTGTATCTGACCCCAACATTTGAGGTAGTGTACTGGTTTAATCAGTACAGTGATTTATCCCTGTATAATCAGTGCAGGGTTACTTCTCTGAAGGGTGTTCAACTGCATTTAATTAGGTAACTTAATCCCTAAAGGCGTCCTCTTCTCATGGCCAGTTATAAAGGAAGCCTTGTGTACTAGCTTAGGTGTAGGTGCCTACTTCTGGCGAAATTAATCTTAATCTTGCCATTTACCCTTTCCATAGACCATTATTGCAGTTCTCTTTAAGCACTGAGGGTCAAATCTGCATTAGCAGTAGAGAAGAACTGCTCTGGAGATCAAGGAAAGGAGGAAAGGGATTCAGTCAAGGAATGCATAGTTCCACTTTGTTTTTTCACATGTCAAGTCAAAGATTGATTCTTGCGATGCCTGTAGAGCCCATGTTACTTAAATCAAGAAACTGCCTCTGAATGAGCAGAGTGCTTTCCTCTGTTGCTTGCACCTATGGAGTAGAGGTTGTGACAGATATGTTTTTATGTGAAGTACCTGTGTATTCTGTGTGTGATAGTACCTTGGCTGAAGTAGGGTTTATTGTTATATTCATCTCAGATATGCCTGCTTGTAGTACCCAAAATCAGCTAGGGTCTTGAAAGACTTTTTCTTTGAGTAGAAGCTGTAGTTGCTCTTGATCTCTTAACCCCAGAGTTCCTCACCCTGCTGTAAAACTGCTTCTTGAGTGCAAGGACTAACTGCTTCTGCTCAGATGCTGACATTTTTGAGCTCCATGGCATTCTATTGCAGTGATAATAAAATGACATGTGGTACTTGCTAAATGCAGCAGCTCTGGAGAAGCAGCTCATTGTGCCTTTGTAGACTAGACTGCAGTTTAAAACATTTTGTGTGTGTGACGCCTCATGAGTAGCTGTTATAAAGAATTTCTTGTTCTCATGGTAGCTTGGAAGAGAGTGGCCAGTAATGACAGAGCTCTAGCTAAGGATGATAAATGTCTCTAAATATTGGGAATTAACCTTTGCAGATGATGAATTGTGGAAACTATGTGAAGCTTCTGCCATTCTAATTAATCTGGCTAAAACATCAAGCAAATAGGGAGATTTCTAATGTCTCCAAGAACAGAAAATGACTGCAATAAGGGGACAAATGCCAGCATATTGCAGGAGGTGTCCTATGCTTTTTAAGTCTGTGTATCCAGATCTTGACTGGTAGAAAAGATTGCAATACTAAACGCTGTTTATTTTTTAAATTCTTATTTTAATTTACCTTTAAATGTATAAAATGCCTAAAGATAGGGCATTCTTTATTTTGACAGATAAGGAAGGACATACGTTTTCTGTATTCTGGGTGCTGGTGAGTGTTATCCTGGGTGCAATAGCCATGCTGTGCAAAGAACAAGGAATTACAATACTGGTAAGAATTCTCTTATTAACTGAATTTTGACTCAACATCTGTCAGGTGTAGTTGTAAAGTCTACAGGAATTAATCTTATCCACAGCTAATGACATGCACACCTTTTTGTTCTGTTCAGAAAACTATTAAACGTTGACAAAAACCAGTATTCTAGTAGATCTGTCTTGATTGTGTCCCTGCCAATCTGTTAGTTTTTCACTTTAACTTTTGTAAGCAGGTTGCATATATTTTTGCAAAGTTTAAAGGTTTTACAGCATTAGTTTCACTTTTGTTGCCCTTGTTTTTGAATGTAATTCTTGAGATAGCATGACTACAAACTTCTCATTGAAGGCTTATGAACAAAGATATAACTAGAGGAGAGCATTTTTAAAAGCTCCTCCCCCTTGCTTTTGTGAACAGTGTAATTATAATTAGGGCCATTGTTTATGCACTTGTAGTACTGCATCTCTTCCTTTTGTCCCTTATTTAGGGATCTGTCTATGGAAACAGATGTAGTTATTGTTTGTGTTTATTGTGGTCTGGCTTTTTATAACTTCAGTGAAGACAATTCTGTTTTGGGTGACCAAACTGGCCACCTGAAATGCTTTATCTGTGATTTTTACCTTTTATATAGCTATATATCTTTATAAATAAATCAAATTTATAGCTTTAGCTGACATAGATAAGCAACAGAATCAGAAGATTCTTTACAGCAAGGACCCTCTTGTCCTTGCTAGAAGAAAAGGGAAAAGAAATTACAGAAGACTTCTTGATTTGGGACATTTTTTGGATAGATGTTTGTAGAGTGATGTATTTTTCAAATGTGTTTGTAAGGAAAACATAAGGAACTCTCTTAAAACATGGTGTAATTATTTACTCTAGCAGCATGAAGTAATTATTTGAGCTAGCAGACACAGAACTGTTATTGGATTTGGGTTTTTTATTTGTTTGCTATTGCATTGCTAGGATGATTATATTTATTGTTGTGCTAAGGGGCACAGGTCAGAGGGATAAAGGGATAAATCATACATTAAAAAGATTACTTGGGGGCTGAATGTATTTTTCAGTAGAATTCTTGCCTTCCTATCTCCATGTGAGTGGGCCAAAAGCTGCTAAGTGGCCTTTCCACATAGAACCAAGCCCCACTCTAACCTATCTTCTGTCCCTTCCCTTTGACTGTTAGTGGGGGCCTTGTGGCCTCCCAGTGTACCACCTCTTTGCTTCACCTGGAATTAGTTTCACTGTCTTTTTTTCATTTAGTCTTTAGAACAGTGAGGTGATTTTTAAAGTTATTAGAATATAGGATATATACTCAAAAATTATCAGGGTGATATGCTGAAACTTTGAAGCAGAAGTGCTAAAGTTTGATTTTGCTGGTAACCTCAACAGAATTACCCCTGGATACATTTATACATTTTGTTTGCCTGCTTGGAGGTAGTTATGTACAAGTGTAGTCCTGCAAAGCACTGAATATGTTCTAGTTTTATGTGTAGTGGCTGATGTCATATGGAACTCTTCCTTTTTTTTTTCCCCAGCAGCTTACACTGTGTATATTGTTATAATTGCAAGAAAAGAAAGCCTGATACCTGTGTTAAATCTTTCTGAGCCTTTGTCTGTACTCTTTAAAAACAGTATTTCTGAAACCTGGAAGTCCAAAGATACCATACAACAAAAAATAAGTAGAAGGCTTAAAGAAACTCCATGTTACTGACAGAAGCCTTACTTTCTGCATTTACACTGCAGAACATTTTGGGAAGAAGATGGAAAGCAGAATTCTGTTGTGACCATGCACGTATTATCTAGCTTGCTGGTACATGGCATTCCCTGAAGGGTTATTCCATGTAGCAGGAGAATTCCCATTACAGTAAAATGTTATTCTACCCATCTGAGCTCAATTTACCATTCTGCCATCATTACTACCAATGTATCTCTCTGCTTGTTTGGAATCAGAATTAAGATGTACAGTAAGTCATGGCAGAAGTGTAATTTAAGATGTATTTAAAAGAGAATATTTGTGGTTAGCTGCTTCATCTTATGCGGTTATTTTTCTCTTGGTTGCTTAGGGTTTGAATGCAGTGTTTGATGCACTGGTGATTAACAAGATAAATGTTTTGGAGCTCATTCGAAAGTTACTGTATAAGGACAAGTCATTGGAGGTGAGTCCTGGAGGTTTTGTTCATTCTTAGAGATTTTGTTCATTCTGGCCTTTCAAACAGTCATGCCCTAAAAGACAAAGATTCAGCTTCTGACAGTTTTGTTGTTGTTGTGAATTAGGAAAAAAAACCCCAAACCAACCAACCACCCAAAAAAGGTATTGTTAGTCAGCCTAGTAAGGCAATGTGCTATGACATCTTTGCAGCAACATAAGTAGTAATGGGGTATTGTTAGGCATTGGGTAGTGAAATCTCTTACACAATTTTTTCAACAGTATGTTAAAAATGTGGTATGGAACAGCTGACTGCTTGATGCAGTAAGTTCTCCAGGGTCAATAACTATACACCTGAAATGGTGCTTAGAATGGTTTGGTCCAAATAAAGAGGGAGAGATTTATTCAGATTCTCAATGACATAGGTAGATGTTTGAAAAGTACATTAAAAACATGTTATGTTAATGGGTCCTAGTAGCTTTGGAGTTTAAAAGAAAAAGTTATGTTGGCACTGACAGTTGCTAAGGATTGATTTTTCTGACTTTCATTGATGTCACTTTATCTGGTATTGTCTCAAGTGGAGTCTGGCACCTAGTATTTGCACTGGCAAGCAAATAACAGAAACAATCAGCCTCAGATGAATGATGGACAACAGCCAAATAGACCTACAGCCTACTAGAACATCACTGCTGTTGAACAGCTAAGATCCTCATCCAACATTCAACAAGGCAAAAGAATATTCCTTGTACTTTGCTTCAGTCAGTGGTTTCACTGCAGAGGAATCTCACTAATGTTTCTGAGTGGCGCAAGTCCCATGGGGCTTTTAAATTCCTTTTGGCCAGTCAGCCTCACATCAGTGCCTTGTAAGATCATGGAACAGATCCTCCTGGAAGTTATGCCAAAACATATGAATGACAGGGATGTGACTAGAGACGCCAACACAGCTTCACCAAGGGCAGATTGTGCCTGTCCAATCTAGGAGATTCATCTGGAATGGAGAAGAGAAGGCTCCAGGGAGACCACCTCTCTAGGAAGCTTGTTCCAGTGTTTGACCAGTAATAAATTCTTTACAATGAGGGTGGTGAGGCACTGGAACAGGTTATCCAGAGAAAGTTGTTGGATACCCCAGCCCTGGAAGTGTGCTGGGCCAGACTTGACAGGGCTTTGAGCAAACTGATTTAGCAAAAAATATCCATGGCATCCCTTCCAGCCCAAACCATTCTATGACTCTGGAAAATGTGTCAGAGTCAAACCTTTCTGGAGGATTATTCTTTAAGCATGAAGAGCTCAGAGCGTGATTCTTCTGTTTTGTGACTTTTAAATGGTTCTGTCTCAGTGAAGAAAACATCAGATGTGCCTTTCCCCTCTTACTCTTTTGATACAAGTAATGAATTTTAGCTCCTGTTACCTGCGAAAATCTGTTCTGCTCTTTTCAAGGAAGTGTATCTAAGATTGTTTCGCTTTGGTGAAAGGCAGGTCTTAAAAACTCTGCAAGTAAGAACTTTTTTTTCTTCTTGATTGAGACAGGTTTCAGTTTCATGCCAGATTTCAGTTAGCTCTAAATCAGAGAGGATACAATAACACTTCTTCTACTTTCAAAATCTGCCCACTGAGAGATTTTGTGGCAATTGTGAAATCTGGCCTTTAAGAAACTGCATGTGCTGCTATAGGAAATGAAGCCTGGGATAAGAGATTTTGTATAGTTAATCTGTCATAAAGCAGTTATAAATTTTCCCTATATATGGGTTTTTTTTCACAGCACAATTTTCTTCCAAAAGCTATTTTATAGGAAAAACATTCCTAAATCCTCATTGTAGTGACTTTGGTTACTGAGATGTCCAGATTGGAAGCAACCATTTGAGCACAAAGGCTAGTTTATGTAAAATCAAAATTACAGACTGCTTTATCCTTAGGCATTCAGCTAAATATTTTATCATGACTCCGTTGTCAATTGTAAATACTAAAAAGCAATCTGAATATTGTTTTTAAATTTAATTTTTCCATCCTTTTAGAAAAAAAGTATCTTCAGCCAGGGCACTGTTAGATGTCTTTTTTCAGGAAGCCTACCTTTTTCTTTTTTTTAAACTTCAGACATAGCTAATATTGATCTCCTAAACAACTCTGGTGGTCCTTGCTAAAGAGCATATTCCACTAAGAGGTAATAATAATTATTGTGCCATCTTAAAGCTGTGCCTGGTGTATTGTTATACTTACTGATGGTTCTGTTCCCAGTCTCCACTGGTGAAGCTTGAAGAATCTATAGTGTACACTGGTTTGTTTTTTGGTTTGGTTTTGTTGGGTTTTTTTCAATTTATGAAAATGATGTGTGCTTGGTGAATATGTGTTATGCTTTCTGGAGAAAAAGTTTTAAAGGTCTGTCAAATTTAGTGTCTACACCATTGCTTCTCTGTTTTATGTGAGTTGTATTCTTTACACCCTAAAGTGTACATTATAATAACATGTGAGGTAAATCAACTGAGTTAATGTAGGTCAAACACAATCTTCTACTTTTTCTGATCTTGAGTAATTTACCCTGAAGGAAGTGATTTGGGTGCCTCTCTGTCATTAGCTTTTTAATCATATCTCTTGAAAATTTTAATTCAGTTTGTAATTCCTCCCAGTTCCTAACTGTGCAGTTTTCTTGGTATGTAACTGTAATTTTACTTCTAAAGACACCTAAGTGGACAAAAACTTTCCATGACAAGCAGTCAGCTGGAAACAGCTATTTAAAACAAAGTCCCCAAAGTAACCATCCTCCATTTTAGAAAGAAAAGATAAATTAATTTAATATGCTGTATACTAAAGGCTGTATTCTGCTCAAACTGCCTCTCAGAAATTGCCATGTAAAATTACATCCGCTATAGAATTACAGAGGATTTGTAGAAGAGAGTCTTCTTAAACTAAAAAGTTTTGTTTCCTGATTGAGAAGGCAATTAAAATGTTGCAAAAAGTACTTTCCAATTAAAATGTCAACTCTAACAGCAAAAATGCACAGGAATAGCTTTTTTTTTCTGAGATAGAGGTGAAAAGGATGTGAATGTGTTGGGTAAGAGAACAAGTAATGTTTCTATATGAGGTGTTTTTCTTTCTTTCTTTCCTGTAGAATGCTGGGCTGTTAAGGAAGGGGCTGCTTTTCAGGATAACTCTTCTGATGTGTGGAGGGGCCAGTATACTTTATATACGCTGGAGGATTATGGGCACAGGGCCACCAGCTTTCACTGAAGTAGACAACCCAGCTTCATTTGCTGACAGTCTGTTTGTAAGAGTAAGTTATGACGTTGCTTTTTTCTGGCCAGCTCAGAACATTTGTTTTTGTCATAAAATTGAGTATTCTGTGCTTCTAGGAAACAATAAAGTGGGCAGTTTTTACCTTTTAAGATATGCATCATGAGTCGCCTTCACTTGTGCTGCTGTGGTGATGTTCTGCAATGTTTTTAAAAATAGTATACCATGTATATTCTTTTCATTCAATTTAGCGTGCACTGTACACATTGAAGTACTTTTCCATTTACTCACTGTTTTTCCCATGCGTGCAAGAAATTAGCTTTTGCTGATTTTCATTCCTTTTCCACATACTATGCTTGACTCTTCATTTTCTTTCACAACTGAAGAAAATAGCACAAAGTTCTAGTCTGGTGTATTTGGAGTATGTCTTGGCTATATACCTCTGGTGGCATTAAGAATCTTTCTGGAGATGGAGAATGAAAGTTGAAGACAGTGGGTGATGTCTTTTGATGTTTTCTCCTATAGTAAGAGATTATTCTTTTTACATATGAGTATTGGTTGGAGAGCACAGAATTGGATTTCCCTGCTCTGAACTAGAGAGCCACCTAGCTATGTTTAAAAGAAAATTAAAAATTAATTTCACAGCTGTAATAGTAATGGATATGTAAATAGTTGTAGTCCAACAGTATTCATGGCCTCTTTATTTTGTTACAAGGGAAATGAGGGAAGAGAGAAGGACTAAAGTTGCCCCCCTTCCCCCCCAAGTTTAGTACCAAATAAATGTTTGTTTTCTCTTTGACTGACAGGCTATAAACTATAATTACTACTATTCGCTGAATGCATGGTTGCTGTTGTGTCCCTGGTGGCTGTGTTTTGATTGGTCAATGGGCTGCATACCCCTCATTAAATCCGTCAGCGACTGGAGGATAATTGCACTAGCAGCACTTTGGTTCTGCCTAATTGGTCTGATATGCCAAGCTCTGTGCTCAGAAGACAGCCATAAGAGAAGGTAAGAGACAGTGATGAATTTTAAATGCCTGGCCAACTTGAGTACAGTATTATTTTGTTAAATCCACTACTGATAATTTTAACAATTCAGTGGAACCAGTGTCTAGCAAATGCAGTTCAAATAAATATTTATAGCTGTCATTACAGTTTTATCCCAATTTGGGCCCATCATTGTACACCAACTAGTAGGAAACAGAGTTGGAGGAGGAGGCATGGATGGCTGCTTTATTTTTTCTCCTGAAGTGGTATTTTGAGATCCTGAACACTGTAGGTGGTAAAAAGTAATATGTACTCAAAACACAGTAGGAAATTATGTATGTTGCTGCCCTTACTTCTTACAAGTCATCATTTCCTTTAATCTTCTCCTAATAATGGAAGAGAGGAGACGTGCTTTGAAAGCAGGTAGAAATACTGGCCATGGTCATAAAGTTAAAAGGTAAAATGTTTGACCCATACTATCTACTCAGAAAAAAACTTGTGCTTTACCCAAAGGAACTAAAAAATTTATTGTAAACTGTTCTTTCTCACTAAGGGCTTCTGTTTAACTTTGCAGGTTCTGTTCCCATGGATTTTATGTAGACATAATTTCTCAGTTCTTTGAAATTTTTCAACTGCTCAATCATAGAATGGTTTGAGTTGGAAGGGACCTTAAAGGTCAGGTAGTTCCAGTCCCCCTGCCCTGGGCAGGGACATCTTCCATGGGATCAGGTTTCTCAAAGCTCCATTTATCCTGGCCTTGAATACTTCCAGGAATGGGGCATTATCACTACATGACCTTTTGAAAAGCCCCTCTCCAGCTCTCTTGTTGTGCCCTTTAGCTACTGGAAGGTTGCTAAAGGTCTCCCTGGAGCCTTCTCTTCAGGATAAAGAACTCCAACTCTCTCAGCCTGTCTCCTCATCTTTGTGGCCCACCTCTGGATTCACTCCAACAGGTTCAGGTCCTTCTTATCTTGGGGGCCCCAGAGCTGGATGCAGCACTGCAGGTGGGGTCTCATGAGAGCAGAGCAGAGGAGCAGGATCACCTCCCTTGCCCTGCTGGCCACGCTGCTTTGATCAAACCGAAGATATGGTTGGCTTTCTGCACTGCAAGTGCACATTGCTGGGTCATGTTGAGTTTCTCATCACTGCACACCCCCAAGTCCTTCTTGTCAGGGCTGCTCTCATGCCATTTTCTGTCCAGCCTGTCTTTGTGCTTGGGATTGCCCTGACCCAAGTACTGGACCTTGCACTTGGATTTCATGAGGTTTGCATCAGGCCACCTATCCTATCCAGGTCCCTGTGGGTGGCATCCCTTCCCTCCAGTGTGTTGACTGCACCGTACAGCTGGATGTGGTGGGCAGACGTGCTGAGGGTGCGCTCAGTCCCACCATCCATATCACCAACAAAGATGTTAAACAGTGCCAGTCCCAATAGCAGCCCTTGAGGAACACCACTTGTCACTGGACACTGAGCCATTGACTGCAACTCTTTGAGTGCAACCATCCAGCCACTTCCTTATCCTAGAGGAGGCCCAGCTGTCAAATCCATCTCTCCAATTTAGAGACGAGGATGTCATGCTGGGCAGTGTCAAAGGCTTTGCACAAGTCCAGGTAGATGACATCAGTTGCTCTTCCCTTATCCAGCAAGGCTGTAACTCCATTATAGAAGGCTACAAAATTTATCAGTCACAATTTTTCCTTAGTGAAGCCAGATTGGCTTTCACCAACCATCTCCTTATTTTTCAAGTGCCTTAGCATATTTTCCAGGAGGATCTGCTCCACGATCTTGCCAGGCACAGAGGTGACCTACTGACCTAGTTTCCTGTGTCTGCCTTTTTCCCTATTTAAAACATAAAGGTTATGTCTCCCCTGTTCTAGTTAGTGGGAACTTCAGTGGACTGTCATGACTTCTCAAATATGATGGATAGGGGCTCAGCACTACCTTAGCAACTTCATCCACCACTTCCCTCAGGTTTCATAAATGTGTCTTATCATATCCCATGGAGTCGTGCACCTTCAGGTTCCTTAGATGTTCTTGAACCTGACCTTTTTCTACACTGGGCAGTTCTTCGTTCTCCCAGTCTCTGCCTTTGCCTTATGCAACTTGAATGATGTGGTTGGAGCACTTGCTGGTGAAGACTGAGGCGAAAAAGTTGTTGAATACCTTAGCCTTCTCCATGTCCAGGGTAACAAGGCTTCCCATTTGCTTCCAGAGAGGGCCCGCATTTTCTAGTCTTCCTTTTATCACTGACATAGATAATTCTACTGTTCAGAGTGCAAAATCTTTTCTTATTCTTTACTTCCGTCTCATCCCTTTAAATGTTAACAGCACACCTGCCTGCCTCTCTGCTGTTCCTGTACTTACTTGCACAGATAAATCATTTTGGAGAGGGGGTGGAATTCTTGCTGCAAGTGATGTCATACTTGCTAGTAAAAATGCACTCACTAAGCCTTTATTGCTAAATAGTTTTTTAGTAAAAAGTGAAGACAAAAAGTATAATGAAGGCCTAGGATTTTTGGGGATGAGAAAATAGCAAGAGGACACATCTACCTTACAGTGTGGAGATTCATTTGTAATAAATTAGAATAGAAAACTACCATGCCTGTGGCCTTTGTAAGAAATACCTGACATGGACCTATGGTTCTCACTCCCTTATGTCAGCTCCATAAAAGTAAGGTACCTAGACTCTTTTGTCTGAGCTCTGTATAGTCCATAAAGAGTTACCTGCTGAGGATGCTAACACTGGTGCCTAAAAGAAGGAAGACAAACTGCCCTCGAAAAGTATGTCTCTTCTGACTGTAGAAAGAGCATAGATTACTAACTTTCAAGTGGTTAACCACAATGGATTCTACTATTGATGTGTTTGTTAGGAGAAAAACCACCCTCTCGGTTGAATGTGCACCTAAATTTATTCTTTAACGGTGACTTATGTTTTTGCCCCCATTACTGTCTTACTAGGTCCAAAAATAGACAGGTAGCTTTTACCATTACTTTTCCTGCCTGTGTATTTTAAATAGGAGTTATGTAATTAATATGTAATGGGGCTATCTTCTGGCCTGGAAGCATGGATATTGCTTTTCTGGAAATTATAGCAATGCTTTTTAAAGTGCCTCACTGAAATTTGATCTGATCTTCTTAGTGGCTCTCAAAGGCTGTGTTTGAATGTCCTGTTCTATATGCACATCCTTCTACAATGTTTAAAAAAAGTTTATATGTCAAGTGGAAAAGGTACTTTTGTTAAGATTTGTAGTTAATCTGAGAATCTGTTTCTTGTTTGCAGAATCCTTACACTGGGACTTGGATTTCTTATTATCCCTTTTCTTCCTGCAAGTAATCTCTTCTTCCGAGTAGGATTTGTTATTGCAGAGAGAGTCATCTACCTCCCCAGTATTGGATATTGTATTCTCTTTACGTATGGATTTAGTCTCTTGAGTAAGCAAGCCAAGAAAAAGGTACCATCAAAATAATCAGTAAAGTTGATGATGGAGTTGTTCAATTGCATGATTTGTTTCTTACCTTGGCTCTCTTTCCTTAAGAAAATTCTTGCTGTGGCCGTACTTGGAATCTTGTTGATAAATGTTATGCGCTGTGCGCTCCGCAGCAGTCAGTGGAGGTCAGAAGAACAGCTTTTTAGGAGTGCATTGTCTGTGTGCCCTCTGAATGCAAAAGTAAGTCACTCATGGACTTCTGATCTTTTTTTCTTTTTTTTTAAGTGTGTTGAAATTTGGGGTCAAGGAGGTGTTATGCATAGTTAATATATTGTGCTACAGTGTTATTCACAGTTTTGCTTGGTTCGGGAATGACATTGACATGTCAGACACCTAAATTACAGTGGTAGCATAGTCAAAATACCAGAAAGTGCAAATTACAATATTGTAATTCAGAACTTGGGAGTGGGAGTGGGGAGGTGAAGGAGAAGGGAGAATGCACTTCAAGAAAGGCATCCAGTCAAATTGGGTGTACTGCTAATAAAATCTACTTAAAAGAATTGTGTGTATAATTGCAAGTTAATGCAATAAAAATTTCAAAACAAGATAAGTTGTAGCAATGCATTCAACTGAAAAATGTCTATGCTGTTTTTAGAATTCTTTCTGTGTACCTTCCAGTGGTTTATAAAGCCAGCACAGCTGAGGGACAAAGCAGCATATCATCAGTGCAATTGCAGAATGTGGGAGTAAAATCTTTGCTCCCACTTCTGCTCTTTCACAGCAGCTGAACGGGCCAGAGTCTTCAGACATGGGCACTGAGGAAAGCTGCTATTTTCCCTGCAGGGTTAGTGAGGGAACAAGTAAGATGTGGGACTGGATAGGATGTTTCACTGAGCTGAGCAGCAGTGTTCAGCGTTGGAGACTGACTCTAGCCTCCAACAGAGGTGACCTTCACAGCAGTCCTTTGACAGCCAAGAGTGTGATCTGTTGGAGCATACCACTGAGCCCTGATCTTGTCTGAATTTTAGTAAAGAGACTCTTTGAAGAGCCTGGGAGTGGGAATGTGCAGCTTGTCTATAAAAATACATGGATGTTTTAAAAGATTAGATTTCTGTAATCTAGAGTGGTATCTAGACAATACCAATCAAGATGCAGAGTTTAAAAAGTGCGAATGCTCAACTTCGCAAAGAGACTGATAAACTTAGCATTTACTGGAATACAAATATGCAACAGTGAGCTGTAAAAAATATTTATGGCCAATATTTACAACATGGTGGCGTCTTTTGGTAATCTCAGATTTTAATACATAGGAAAAGAGCTGTTGTATTTTATTGTGTGGCAGTGGTAGGCAACCATCTTCTTTTTAATGATGACCTCAGTATATCTTGTCTTCTGGATGACAAATGCATACTATAAATGGAGCAAATGCAATCTGTTTTCTTTGTGTGTAACTCCATCCATCTGCCATGGTAAGAGTGCTTTAGACAGATCCACACTCCTTGCCTGTGCTCCAAGCTCCTTGGACTCCAGCCATGCCTGGCTGGGAAGCTGTGTAGCTGTGCTCCCACAGTACTGTGCTTGAGCCGATAAGCTGTGCACAAGCTACTGAACTAATGCAGCTGGTTTAAAGCCAATGAATGTACAGGCAAAATGAGCTTGTGTTTGTCAACACTGGGCACTGTAGGCATGCCTGAGCTGTATTTCTGCTGGTGACAGCTTGTGCAAGTGGAAAGTGTGGAGATGTGAACAGGGAAGTGATTGTAGGCATATATTCCAATTTTTCTGAAGGATGTAACTTTGAAATCACAATAATAGGGAACTTTCCTAAGCAGGAACATTAGAGAGTCCATGTGTGAGAGCCTCTCTCTTGTTTTCTTTATGAACTCAGCTATATTTATCTAATTTTGACAAAGGTAAATGTGAGAATTTGAACTAGGTTTTGTTCTGATTTTCAGTTGTCTTGGAATTGCAGGCTTCCTTTAAAAATGACTCCACAGGACTTTCTTTCAGTGACCCATTTATTTCAGTGGGAGGCTGGTGGAGACCAAAGAATGGAACATAGATAATAGCTTTTCCTTGTTGTTCTTGGCACATATTAAATATGTGTAATGTGGTCATGCTTTACTTCCATTATGTAGCAGGATCTCAAAATCTCAAATCCTAACTAGCAGAAAAAGCTGTTCATGTTTTGTTGTACAGCTCTTTTCAATTCCAAATTGTCTCTGTGGGAAGTATAGCGTAAACTTACCCTAATTCTAAATAACAAGTAGTAACAGCACTGCCTTCTCTAATTTCAAGACACATCATCTTTAAGCATATCTTTAGATAAAGATGAGGAAACTGCATTAAATGAGATTGTCTGGCATAGTAGTGAATCTGGTGCCTTGAATGGTGACACATCTGGCTCAAGATGATGACATTTAAGATCAACTTTAATAAATGTTGCAGTGACTTTAAAATTTATTGGAAATAATCAGGTACCATAATGAAGCTACAAATACGTTGACCTCTAAAAAAAGCTCCCAATACAGATTTTCAGCTGTTGTAAATACTTTAAAATTTATTTAAAATGTTGTTTATTTACAATATTTTTAAAAATATATGTGAGCTATATATATATATAGATAGATACACACACACACATATATATATAGATACATATTGGGTGGGTGGGTTTTTTTAAGAGAGAGAAAGTATGTTACCTATCTTAGTTAAACATGTCCAGGAGCATGTCACACATTTGAACTTGCATGGCCCTGCACTCAGGTTGGTTTCAAAGGTCATTAGAATGAAACAGTACACATTTTTAATATATTTGGCAGTATTTTCCTTAGCTGAACAGGAGGTGCCTGTATATTGATTCCATTTTTCCTACCACCTTTTTTCACACTGT
Organism: Pachycephala philippinensis; assembly: GCA_013397055.1. Lineage (NCBI taxonomy): Eukaryota > Metazoa > Chordata > Aves > Passeriformes > Pachycephala > Pachycephala philippinensis. The sequence continues at coordinate 646,136 of VWZT01013955.1, forward strand.
ATGGATTGGATTCTTCTCCTGGGGAGAAGAAGCTGTTTCTTTTAGCATGTGGTTCATCACATTGGACTAAATGAGAGACATAACTCAGAAGGACTGCATCCTAGATTTCTGTCTTTCTCTCCACTGATGATAAAAGATGTCCTGACAGCTAGAGCAGATATGGGTACATAAGATTATGTGAGATTTTGCCCCTGCCCTACCACTGTTCACTGTTTCTAGACATTGCTGGATTGCTCCTCACCTTCTGAAGTCATTACACATTGTTTCTTTTCATTTTAAAGATTATTCCCAAAAATGCTCATCTTGCTGCCTTTTTTTTTTTCTGTTGCAAATGTTTGCACTGTTGGAAGAACTGAGTTATTTTTTCTCAACTTTTAGAAAAACCATAGCAGTTAAGAATCCAGAGATGGTCTTTATTCCTGGATGACTTCCTCTCACTGATTATCTAAATAAATAATTGCAGTTACTTTGTTACATACATGGGGAATACCCAGCATTTCTCTTTTCCTAGATTTGAAATAACTGAATTTAAATGATTGTAAATTGTTATTTTGTATGTAATCTCTACATTCTCCTTGCTACTGGCTTTTCTTTAAAGGATAGAAATTAATAAATGTAATTTTTGAAAACCCATTTCAGTAGCAACTTTTCTGCAATAATAAGCAAGGAAGTTAAAATACTCCCAACATAATGTTACTCTCTCCCTTGACATACCAGGGTAAGTAACTCTGAACTCGATGCTTTATGCAAACTGTGATCATTATAGATACAAGTTTGTCAGAGACAAGCTATGCTGATACTGAAAAGGTACAATAAGTTTGTGAGACTGGTTTCTATACTTTCTTAAAAGGTCTTGTAAAACCTCTTTGTGACAGAACAAGATTTAATGCTGCCTGAGGATCTGATCTTTGATCCTTAAGGAAGCTGATCTAGAGGGCATTTCCTTTAGATATTGAGTTTGTTGGGGTTTTTTTATGCTATATATTAAAAGGGAATTATCTTCTCAGGAACTTAAGTGCTATGGGTTGTGTTTATATGGGCTATTTGCAGTGTTTTGCCACCATTTAAGATGTCAGTTTTTGTGTATACAAGCACAGTCATGCAGAAGAACCTTTAGACAACATTAGATACACAAATAAGATGTGAATATCAAAAAAGCTTTGTTTTATTGTTATTTAGAAAACAGAGTTTTAGTAGTAGAAGAAAGAGAAGATTGATGACAGGAGCTGGCATTGAACAGAGGCATCTGCATGTTCCTGGAGAAATTCTGACATCTGTGCTTTGCTTTCATCCTTTTCAGCAAATGTTCATATTTGCTGAAGAAGTGATTATAAGCAGCTAGGAAGAGAGAGTAAAATTGGTGATAATAGTAGTACTCCAACTGAGGGGATGTACCTTCTAGAAGATGATACTACATTTCCATTTCTTCCTATGCTGCTTTGAGGGGGGAAAAAAGCAAAAAAATCAGTCTGGCAATAATTTCATTTTTGTACTGGAAAATGTAATTTTTTTTCTCTCTTTGTTTAAATTTAACATTTAAATATGAGTTCAAGTACTATTTATATCAGCACAGAATAATATACAGTGCTTTTTCTTTTTTATACAGGCTTCTTAGGCTGATTGAAGTATTGCAAAGAGACAAATACATAGAGCCTGTTCCTTGGCTAGGCTATGGTGCCATAGTTTTGTTAATTAAACAACACATGCCTGTTGAGAGAAAGTAGGTTCTACCCTAGAGTATTTTTACCTGATTGTCTAGATTTCAGAGAATACTGTGTTGTTATGCATCCCTGAGAATGCTCCTTTTAGAGCTATTACTGTAAAGTAATTGCCTGTTTAAGATTGATAAAGGATCATCTGGGTATAATGTAATACGTAATTTCCAGTTAATATTTAATCATTTAATAACGAAGGGCTCTGTCTGCTCTTAAATGTTTAACCAGGAAGGGAAAATCTTCCCTCCCAGGCTGGCATGCACAGTATCTGTCAAAAGCAGAAGAACCACGCCTCTAGAGATGAAATGTAAAACAACTCACTGGCCCCTCATTATTAAAGACCAGATCCTTCCCCCTAGTTGGTACATAGAAAGCACTCGTGTCCCCGTGTTGTGCAGGAGAGTCACACCTTGTGCTCAGCAGCCAGCAGGTGGTTACTGCAGGCCTGCTTTGAGTGAGCTAAAGGCTGGCCTTGGCATCTCTCTGCCATGGCCAGTGAAGTGAGACACATAGCTGGATGGCAGAAGTAACCTGCACCTCTCAAATGACTGTGCCTGGAAACCCTTTGCTGGCTCTGTTCTTAAGAGCAGGACGTTACTGCATCTTATAACCCATTGCAGAACTGGTTTTGTCATCGGATATTTATGGTAGGCTGGGCACTTCTTTTGGTATGTTTGGTTTAGGGTTTTTTTCCCCTCTTCCCTTCCTTGTCACCACCATATTAAAAGGAACTAAAGCTACAGTTTCACATGAAGGGAAATTAGAAAACTTACATACAAGCAAGGAGCACTTCATTTTTGGGGTTATTGTATGGAAACATGATTTCCTTTCACACAGAAGCTATAGCTGAGGACAAAAGAACTACACTATTGAAAATGCTAATAGTTTATTTAAATAGTTGTGCTGTCAGTTTTAATAGACTATAGTACATTTTTAGTTCAGTTCACAATACATACGTCATCTCATTTGATGTTATGACTTGAGAGAATTGATATCTCTCAGTTTTCTTCAGATTGCAAAATTCTGTTTACATGAGAAAAATATTCTTGCTGCTGCTAGTTTTGGGGAAAAAAAATGGATGTGAAGATACTACATGTTTAAAAAAAACCTGTGAAAAATAGAAAGTGAAGTGCTGTTTCAGAACACAAGATAGCTGACATGTGAAAGACTGAGTGGTTGGTGTACACCAAGATTTTTCTCATCTGCTCTGTCCCGGTCTTTAGTCAAATTTCATTTTGTAAAGCTTCTTAAAGAATGAAATTGAATCAAGTTAAATATAATTTTGTTTGCTGATGCTGAAGTGTAAAGTCAACTACTTCAAGGGCTAACATACAGTATTCAGTGAAATCTTTAAGTATTTCTTTGTATTGCCACAATTTCTCTTTTATCTGGGTAAAATTTGAATGTGTGATCTTCAGCATATATAATCAGAGCAATCCAGCTTGGTAAGAATGTTAGTGTGCTGAAAAATTTCTGGAACAGATATATAAATAGAATTCAGGCCTAAGAAACATCTTTCAGGGTACTTCATTTTACTTTAATGACTCCTGGGAAAATGCTGCTCCATCTTTTTGTATTTTTTGACACTGTCAATTGATCTTCGTTTCGTTACTTCGTGACATAAATGTACCATTCTGTTGCTTCTTTGCCATGGGCCTTGTCATATTTTTACGAATGTACAATACAGTGCCAGGATCTTTTTCTTCGTGGAAGCTGTGGTAGAACTGCTTTTATGGGATGCTGTATTTGTGTGCTATTTTATATCTTACAGTGTTAGGAGCTGCCTCTGTGCATGTTTAGTAAGCTTTATAGCATCTCTGCTTACCTTAAAACCAGTGAAAATACTTTTTTGCCCATTCAAGAAAGCATGGAAAATGTCCTTAACTTTATTTGTTGATGGTATGTTACTGCATAGTTACAATCATATAGAGATGAAATTCAACAATTAAATACCATAACAACCAGGCTCCAACAATTGTGTGTGCTGGATCAATAGGTCCCAGATACTGTGCCAACTGCAATTAGGATTTTTCAATTAATGGACATGTCAGAGAAAATCCTTTTTTGAATGCAGAAGGTGAATTAGACTTATCTAAGTGCACTACAAATGTACCTTTTTGGACTTCATTCTGAAATTATTAATGTATAATGTTTTTTAATTGGATTGTCAACGTTTGGAAGAAATAACCATACGTGTTTGTTTTAGATGAAGTATATACAATTTGATTTCAAACAGTAAGGTAATCTAAATAATGAATCCTGATCCAGGTGCTGAGAAATCTCTTTTCAAGAGTCAGTATTCACAGCACTTTTCAACCAGGTGACATAGTCTGAGATTTGTCTTAAAGTAGGATTTGAGATTTCTTCCAACTGCGATTTGTCCTGAAATATATTTATTCCTATTTACTCTTGCCATAAATTAGGATGATGCACCTTCTTCCCTGTAGTCTGAAAGCTCTAGATCCTTCCTTCATTCTTCAGTTTTTAACAGGCAAAGTCTTCAACGTGTTGCTGTATATTATTTCAGAAATGCTCTTTGATGCATTTTTATCCTAAGACAATAATTGTGTCTGTCTGTTACCTTTTGTTTGGTTTTTCTGTGAATGTTGAGTTTCTTTTAGTTTATGCTACAATGAAAACAAAATTTAATTGACACTTACATTGCTGTAGTGTTTCTTCTGCTATGATAGAGTTGATTTGAGTCAAACTTTCTCTTACTTACCTGACAAATAAATGAAATTAAGAGCAGGGGTGTACACATACAAAGTGTCTTCTGAAAGGTGTGGTGACCTCATTTATAAAACTAGGAAGTGAAAAATCTCTCTTAAATAGCTGGAACAGGTAAGCTGATCTATTAATATATACCTCAGATTTTTTCTTACTGTCTTCATTGTATGAATTGTCCAGTCTTAAGTATCAACCTACACCAAATGCCAGCAGTGAATGATACAAGTGCTGACTGTTTCTTTTTGGAGAAAGAATTTTTAGCTACTTGGTTCCACAAAATAACTGACTGTGTGGCATCTGGTGGAATATCCATCTGTGTTTTCAGGTGCACTACAATGTTGGCAAAAACCTGGCTGACAAAGGAAATCAAAGTGCTGCAATCAAATACTACAGAGAAGCTGTAAGGTATTAGAAATTTTACTGCTTTAATGATCTATCCTAAAACTGCTTTCATGTTTAACATGAGGAAAATGCTTAGGTATTCATTTTCATGTTCTGCAGCATTGCAGAGCTAGCAATTTGCATATATTAATACATGTCCATGCATAATAATAATATCCTAAATTTTAAATTTTAGGTTGAATCCAAAATATGTACATGCCATGAACAACCTTGGAAATATTCTGAAAGAAAGAAATGAGCTCCATGAAGCAGAGGAGTTGCTGTCCTTAGCTGTACAAATACAGTATGTTTAGAGCACTGCTAAGCAGTGTTTTGCACCGAGCCAAAACAATACAATAGGATCTTGTGTTTCAAATGCTTGATTGTCCTCTCTCTTGGTGTTTTTTTCCCAATTTGCCCAGGCCTGATTTTGCTGCTGCATGGATGAATCTAGGAATAGTACAGAACAGTTTAAGAAGGTTTGAAGAGGCAGAGCAAAGCTACTGGACAGCAATTAAACACAGAAAAAAATATCCAGATTGTTACTACAATTTAGGGCGTTTGGTAAGTGCTTTTGAATAAATAATAGCTATGACTGGAATCTGTGTGTCTCTCTATGTGTGGATAGATAGATAGATAGATAGATATAGATAGATAGATAGATAGATAGATTTATATAATTCTGCTGTACTGTTAAAAGCTGATAGTTATCCCAGTTTGCTTGTATTGTAGTTTAGGCTGATTTCATACTCTTGGTAGCTTTTCCTATTGCTTTCCTGGTATGCTTCCTTCCATACAACCTATGGTAATCCTACTTTATCATACAAAGAAGTATAAACAAAAATACAGATTTTAATTTTTTTTCCAAAAGATACTATTAATCATTTCCCAATATTTGCATTTCCCAATGTTTTGCATTCATTAGTATATTGTTAGCTAGGAGAACTATGCTGAAAAATTCAAATTAGATTCTTGGAAATGTGTACATTGTGTAGATTTCTAAGTTGTATGCTGTCTTTTCTCCTTATTCTATGGGTACATGCATATTTGAAGACAAGCCTCACTCCCAGAGAAAAGGAAAGGAAAATTAGTATATAGCACTCTCATCTTCCATCCTACAAGAGTATTCCTTTTACATTTCTTATTTTTGTCTATAAAAAGAAATCCTACTAGAAAGGAGCGAGACGTTAACCACTCTTTAGTGTCTTTAGTGCATGAGAGGAAAATAAAGCAATAACAAAATTACTGGATTTTTCTTCTGTTTTAGTATGCAGATTTGAATCGCCATATAGATGCATTGAATGCATGGAGGAATGCTACTGTCCTAAAACCAGAGCACAGTTTGGCTTGGAACAATATGATAATATTGCTTGATAACACAGGTAAAATTCTATTTGAATGTTTCAATTAATAATTCAGTGTCTAGAAAAACTTAAAGCTTTATCTGTTTTTATCTAAAAGGATCTCTACTTCTTCTTTGGCTACCCAGACAGACACTCTCCAATAATACAAGAATGCCTTCTGACTCAGTGATTTTAACCATCACTTGAAATCCAGCACATACACTGAATTTCTGATACTTACTTGAAATGCCATCATTATGCAATTGTGTTTGTATTATAGATTAAATTCCAGAACTTTTTAATCTGTGCTTTGTTGTTCTTCTGAAGGTGTTACCTGTTGAAAACAAAATGAAGAACTTCTATTGCCTTAGTCTGCAGGATTTTAAATTTGTGTGTGTGTGTGTGTGTGTGTGTGTGTGATACCTGGTTTTCTTTAAAAAAATTATGCAATCAGCTATTTGTAAAATATGTGTGCTTGCAGCATGAGAAGTAACTAATAATGTTGTGTTGAAACATGCCTTCTCTTTTTCTTCTACCTGGGCTCCCAGGCAATCTAGCTCAAGCAGAAGCAGTTGGAAGAGAAGCCCTGGAATTAATACCTAATGATCATTCCCTTATGTTTTCCTTGGCTAATGTACTGGGGAAATCACAAAAATATAAGGTAGGTAACTAGAGCTTTTTGACTGTAGGGCTTTGGGTTGATTTTAGTTGGAGTTTTTCCCTTAATGAAACTCTATCTAAATTTTTTGTAGAAACTGTTTCAGGAGATCATTGTGGACTATGACTTAGATAATCAGGTTTTAGTGCCCCTTTCTGTCACAATGTTCGTGTGTGGTTCTGGCTTGAGCTTCTCTCTCCTTATTTTAGATGCCTGGGTTGCAAATGTTGCTGCCCTACACTATGTCAGTGGTCAGTGGAGAGAAATAGGCTCTTAAGCACACTAGAGGGCAGTTAGGGTCTTGTTTTGCTTCACTGCCGAGGGAGAGAGCCTGCATTGAATTAGAGACCTTGTTTCAGGAACTCAAATTAGATGGGACAGGCTAGTCCTTGTGCTTTTGCTATGTATTCTGTGAATATGGATAGATAGATAAGAATTCTAGCCTTTTTGCCTCAGACACTATCTAAAACATAGTAATATAAGTTTGTTAATCCCAGGTTGAGGATGGGATACCTGGGTGATCTCAGAATACCATGAGAGAAAGTCCATACATTGAGCAATGTATTGAACTTTCTCTTGGATGCAGTGGACCAGCCTGTGAGTGGTACCTCAGCATTAGCTACCTTTATCTGCAAGTAGTAAATGTAATGAAACTGATGAGATTGACTTGTGTTCCAAAGGGAATTGTATGAGCTGACAGAGCTGACAGAATAAATCATACACATTTAATATAGTTAGTTGTTTAAACTGACTCTATAGTCAGTGATTTATGCGTGTGATAGGGACAAATTATTAATCAAGTTCTGGTGTTCCTCAGAAAAGCATCCTTTACTGAACCTTGGCTTTTAAGGCATTTGATGTCTTTTTGATAGTGATAATGTTAGCAGCACTGAAGGAACATCCTCATTTATACACAAAGTAAGAAGATTTTATGATATGAAACTTGGCAAGAGGAAATGGCCTAAGTTGTACCAGGGAAGGTTTAGATTAGATATTAGGAAATTTTTTCATAAAAGAGGTTGTAAAACATTGGACCAGATTGCCAAGGGAAGCGGTGGAGTCACCATCCCTGGAAGTGTTACAAAAATGTGTGGATATGGCACTTGAGGACATGGTTTAATGGTAAACATGTTGGTGGTGCTGGGTTGACAGTTGGACCTCATGATCTTAAAGGTCTTTTCCAACTTTAATGATTCCATGATTCTCAAAATATATACATTTGTCCAGTGTGACCACTTAAATTCTACAGTATTGTTCAGCTGTGGAGTCCTGACCTGTCCACATGTGAAGCCAGGGCCTGTGACAACCCAGCACTTGCTTTTGTTTGCATTAGTGGTGCTGTTAAACACCCTGTTGCTGTTTTTCTAGACTGGCTGGGTTTTTTTTCCTGTGCACTCTAATTCTTTTCTCTCTCCACCTGAGACTGTTATAAAATATATATTTTAGGCTAGTTTAACAAAGTTCCAGAAGGATACAAATTAACATCCAGAATGCATAAAGTATGAGATTATGGAGGAGGTAATTGCTAGAATTATTTTGGTGAGTCATGACTGTGGAAGAATAGAGGATTTTAGTCATTCATAGGGAAGAATATGTAGCATGACAGAATAAAGAGCATTTATAATGAAATAAAGTAGAAAAAATAAGTTGAAAACAAGCTAGTAAACTTTTCCAGGTGTAGGAGAGTCAAGTCTGTCTTAGTGGATTTAAAAAATAAAAAAGAAGATAGTGGTTTTGATTGCCAGCCCTGAAAGGTTATTATGCTGCAGGAGAACATGTTGGAGGCAAAGTAAAAATAAGAATAGGGGAAAGTGCAGCTTTTAAGTCCACATTCTGGAAAAAAGCAAAAGGAATAGTGGAGCCCAGGAAAAAAAGCAGAGTGCCAGTGAGTGTTTTAATAGTTCAAAATGGAGTAGTAGGTTTGTGCAGAGCTTAACTCGTCACTTAAAACTGATGGGTTGTAACAGGGAGAGCAAGTTAAGGGAATTGGAAAGTGGGCTCCCTTACAAAGGTTATGATCTCAGCAGCTGTATTTTGCATTGCCTGGAAAGAGGAGATACAGATTTGTTTGTAATGGGAGAACGCTTACTGACGAAAAAAAAAGCATGAAAAATTCAGATTTCTTGTCCACCCCCTCACCATGTAAAACCAGAAGTGGATGGCTCTTCAAGGATTTTTATTGAATGGAATTGGAGGGGAGGAACGGGGGATGGAGACTGTCAAGGTGATGGAGGTAATTTTCAGAGTGCTGCCTGGCTGAGCCTGATGTGTTGTATAACCTCAGGCGTTTAATTTATTAGGTTACTCGTTATGTGTCTGTATAAAAGTTGCTACTACATTGGCTTTGTTGCCACAAAGGAAGATTTGTTCTGGGGTTTTTTGTTATCTCTTATTGTAAAAGACATTGAGTCAAAAAGGTTTTATTATGTTGTGAGAGATTTCCTTCCAATAAGCACACAACATTCTCCTCCTTCCAGTAAGCACACAACACTGTCCTTCAGTTTCAAATGCACTTTGATTTTCAGCAGAAGATAGGTTTCCTACGTCACAAAAAATAAAAAAAATAGCACTTTATTTTTTGTTTGCGTCGACTGATGAATGATTTATTGTTCCAGAAAGAAAAGCACATAAAGGATGAGCTGTTTCTGTGGTTTTGTTTGGGTTTTTTAATTAACGTCTGTTATACCAAGTTAGATTCTCTTTTAAATGCTTGTTCTTATCTCAGTGGATGAAGAACCAAGCTATCTTTAGTTCTTTGAAAAAGATGTGTGCTATATTTTTGTTATGTATACATCTATGCTTTTTCTGTAAAAAGTGCAATAAATTGAAACCATTCAGCATTTTTTGTATTTGAAATAAAGCCAGACTACAATTTTGTGGCCTTGGCAGCAGATGGAATGCAGTGTGCTTACCCCAAGCCTTTGCTATACGCAAGCTGCAAGTTTCTTGGCAGCACTTAAAGATTTGGCAAAATGCAACAATTTGAAATATCACTGATGTACTGGAATGTATATTTACTCCATATATCCACAGTAATATGAATATGATGCACCTTAAATAGCCTTTAATCAACCAGTATGCATCTACTAGCTGCTGAGCAAAGTAGTGGTGATAAAAATATTCTGAGCATGGGGTTGAAGATGTATGGTAATGGCAGCCAGCTCCTGAATATCTATTTCATTAAATTATCTGGAAGCGCATTGCACGTGTTGTCCTACTGTGCTTCAGCAGTGAAAGAATGCAAGTCTGTACATTAGGTGCTTCTGCTCTGTGTAGGTGGCAACTTTTAGGCATAAGACTGAATTAAATGGTCAGCATAGCTTTCATTTTGATTGCTGTTAACCTGCCTAGTGAGGAAAAAAGAGATTTACATACTAGGCCAAAATACTAAAATTTGGAGTGGGAAAAAATACAACTTTGTGGGACTTAAAATTACTACATGCTTTCAAGCGCCAATCCACTGTTGATTTTTAGGACTGCAGAGTTGTATGAAAAGAGGAGGTTATCTTGCACCACTTGGCAAATTTTTGAATCTCAGTATGTTTCTCAGGTAACTGAGAAACATGGAAGTTGCCCTGCTCAAGTCCCTCCAAGTAGCTGCTCTCCCCTCCAGTGTGTTTCTCACACCCTCCTCTTAGGTGCTGTCTGTAAAGTTTTGAAACTGCATTCAGTCCCATCATCCAAAACATGAATGGAGTCACTAAATAGTATGGGTTTCAAAGAGACCAATGCATCCAGGAACTTTAATAGTCTCAGTATGAGAATGCTGGAGCAACTGCTCATGCCATAGGAAAGCAATGCTGAAATTTGCACTATGGAGTCATATACTCTCTACATTTGCAGACATCTTGTTCCCTTGTTAACTCCTATCCAAGTATTCCTTCTCCTGAAACAAAATTAGAATCACAGCTTGGTTGGGGTTGGAAGGGACCTCTGGAGATAGCCTCATCCAACCCCCTGCTAGAGCAGGTTCACCTAGAGCAGGTTGCACGGGATCGCATCCAAGCCAGTTGTGATATATCTCCAGGGAAGGACCCTCCACAACCCCTCTGGTCAGTCTGTTCCAGAGCTCTGTCACCTGCACAGTAAAGAAGTTCTTCCTCATGTTCAGGTGGAACTTCCTGTACATCAGTTTCTGCTCACTGCCTGTTGTGCTGTTGCATGGCATGAATGAGCAGAGCCTGGATCCATCCTTTTGGCACACTCCCTTCAGATACTGACATCGATGAGGTCCCCCTCAGTCATCTCTTCTGGAGGCTTAGCAGGCCCAGCTCCTTCTGCCTTTCCTCATAATAGAGATGCTCCAGTCCCCTCATCATCTTTGTGGCCCTCCACTGGAATAGCTGAGAACCCTGGGGTTTGTAATTTCCTTGACCTGTGGAGATGAAGGCACTTTCCACATGAGTCTTTCCTGCCTTGAGAATGGCAGCCTCAGCTGTGCTCAGCAATGCTTTTAGTTTGGGTTTGAATTTGGACATATGGGGAGGCTCTTAAGTCATTCAGAGCTGAGTGACTCAATCTTGACATCAGAAATTTCTTTTCCCCTGAAGGGACCCTTACAGAGAGTTATTTCATGCTTGACATGAGAAGATGGTGGAACCAAAAATCTAGCTGACAGGTTTCCTTTTTCAGTAGAGCCTGTGTTATATTTTAAGCAGTAAAAGCTTAGCACAAAGGAAAGGACTTTTCTCCTTGTTACTGTTCTCACATACCTCAGACAGCAAGTATGTGCATTCAGACAGAAGCCTACCGCATTGAGGTAATTTTATCTTCAAGTCATTTGCATTGAAACTGAATGAACAACTTTCCCTAAAGCACAGCATAGAAATCTATGTAAAATGTGCTCTCAAGTATCTAAACTTGCATGTCAGCAAGTAAATATGCTCCATTTGGATTGGGGGGGTGTGACTTTTTAAACTTCTGCAGGAAATACACTCTGGGAAAAAAAGTATCTATATTAGCAGCCAGTTTGGAAAAATAGAATTTTAACTAGAGAATAAATTTAGTGGTAAATTATTCTCTGAATATTTGGTGAGGGAGCTGAGGTTTTCTGAGAAGTACTCAGATATCAAGAGTCTTAAGAGTACACACTGCAAGTGGTAATACAGAGAAGATAACTGGTGAGGAAAATGTGAAGGATGTTGCATGGCATGATATGATTTAGCATGATTTTTTAAATAAAAGGTACTTAGCTAGTCTTCATTGGGAACCACACTGAAACATGTTTGAAAGGGATTTACTGCAATGCCCCTATTTTTAATGCTAAAACTATTGTAAAAGGAAGGTGTCTAAAAGCAGTTTGCTTAGATACCAAATTACATAATCCTTAATTTGATTGCATAAGTAGGGAAAACTTCAGCAGGTAATGTTTGAAAATACTGTAACTATAAAAAAAAAAAAAGGTACTTTAGGTAAAGTAAAAGAGCAAACTTCACTAGTGCTTAAGAACTTTCTGCTAAAATTACAGCAGCCTATGAAAGCATAACACTTATTTGTAGCATTATTACTGTTTTTAGGGGGCTGTAGCCACCTGAGCTACAGGATCAAGCAGGCTCAGGATATTTATATGGTGGTATCATATAGATATGGCATCATTTCAGAGGGTTTTTAATTACAATGCTGGGTAAATTTGACATTGTTTTATCTATATATATGACAATGGACTTTCCTGATGACTTGTTATTTTAAATTATTCAGGAATCTGAAGCTTTGTTCCTCAAGGCAATTAAAGCCAATCCAAATGCTGCCAGTTATCACGGTAATTTGGGTAAGAGCCTTTCTAACTCTTATCAGCTGTATTGTTTATTTGCTTCATATTCATTGTGTTTAAAAAGAAAAAGCAATCTTTTGAGCCTTCTTCCTGCTGGGCAGATTTCTATTTTACTTTCTAGAAGAACTGCCAGCCAGAAGAACAGGGCACTAAAACCAGAAAAGCTGTCACACGATATGACAGATCAAGAGGGCTGCACAATCCAGCCCAGAGGTAGCTGCACTTTAGTGTCTGCAAATTGGTTCATTTATGCTATGCTTGTAACCCGCAATGAGCTCACCAGATAAGAGCTGCCATTTATGGCTCCATTGTAATTCATTCCTTCATCATTCCCATGCCAGTTCTGCTCCCAGGCTTTGCTCCTGCATTTGGCAACAGAACAAGCAGCTACTGTGCCACCAGCCAGTGACAGACCCTCACTGGAAACAAATACTTCAATGTTGTTTTCCAAGTGATTGGCAAGATTGTACGTTATTCAACAATATTGCTAATGAAATTCCCCATTGATGTTCCAGCTGTGCTTTATCATCGCTGGGGAAACCTTGACTTAGCGAAGAAGCACTATGAAGTCTCTCTGAAGCTTGATCCTATGGCACCCGGAACCAAGGAAAACTACAACCTCTTAAGAAGAAAACTGGAGCAGTTGCAAAAGAAAGGCGGTGCCTGATGTTCCTTTTCAGGTTGCCTGTGCATGCTGTTTACGACTACTGTTACATGGGGACTTCTGACCATGTACAGGATTCAGTCATCATTTCTCAAAAACAACACCACCAGCACCGCACACTTGAATGTCCAGTATTGCCCTCCTGCAGATCCTAACATTTCAGCTTGAGGGATCATTTTATTTTTACTTGAACTGCTTTTAAAGTCCATTAGAACATTTTTATAGATATATGAAAGCAATGCAGATGGAATTTCACAGCATACACTTGTAATTTGATATCTTCATCTGACATTTTAGTAGCAGGATGAATAGCAGGAGGCAGTTTTATTTCTGGAAGTGATACTTAAAAGTGCAATTTCCTGTTTAAATCCTGATCTTTTCAAGTATGAAAAATATCTATCCACTTCAGTTTTATTACTGCCTTCCAGTGCCAGTCCTGCAGAGCCGGTGGAAGAATGAATTCTCTCCAGCACATCAGTCTACTCATATAATTTGAGTTAAGCCCTTGTGCTCATTTCTGTCTCTAGGCTCTGAAGTGTCAGATTTGTACAGGAGTAAATAAGGGCAAGGATTTGACCATAAATATCTCTCAGCCAGTGTACTGCTGAGGTATGCTTGAGTGTAGAAAATACTCTTAGATGGAGATGGAGATTTTAGCAAGCAGCTAATGAAAAGAAGGTGAGGCAACAGAGGAGTCAGGTAGAGTTTCTGTTCTTGCAGGCAGCCTTTTCTAGGACAGACAACAAGTCAGAATTGCTTTAGCTCCTGCGGCAGGTCAGTGGTCTAAATACAGTATAGTGTCTGTAGGAGCTAATTGCTGTGTTCTCGGGCAATTCAGTGCTTTCTGGTTAAGGACATTGCACCTTTCAGCTCCTATATCGCTGGGGAATAAAGAGATAATTTCTGTGGAAGAGTAACTGTGCGGAAGACCTGACCTTGGCTGTTGATCTGTTACCTGGAGGAACCTGGCTTCACCTTTGTCTCCCATGGCTCATGTGTTTGCTGAAGGGGCAGATAAATAAGCATAGCTGTTAATGCATAAACTGAGCACATCGATGTGGGATGATTCAGAGGTCGTTTATACCGTGTTACCTCTCAAAAGGGAACATGGCTATGCTTTAATACACATTTGAACTCTGGCTGTCCAGAGTTGTTTGTCATGTACTAATATTTACATTCCTGCTTTAGGAAGTAGTCACACATCTGTTTATTTGCTGGTGGTTGGGTTTTCCAGTTTGTTTGGGTTTTTTTGAGATGTTTGGGCTTGTTTGTTTGTTTGTTTAAGATTGGAAGTTTGCTATTCCTATTCCTTTATTCTTACCAGCCATGTCCCCTGGGAGAAATTGATCAGTGCAGTGTTTGCAGCTTTCCTAATCTGTCCATCGATTATTGTGAGACTGTTTAATGTTCTCCACACACAACTCATCTGTGCGTGGAACCACTTAAAGTGTCAGGGAAATTCCTGCCACAGGACAGGATGTTGGGTGACCTTCTCATCTGACCACCATATAACCATTCTACATCTATACCATGTTTTGAACCTCCCGCAGGCTACTTTTACATTATAAATTTGCTTGGAAATGACAGTTGTTTCAAAAACTAGGTGTGTCTACAGACCATGCTGCAATACTGCAGAACTACCAAAGCATCCTCTGACAAAGCTAGCTCGGGTACTACAAATCATGCAGGTACTTTAATGTACTATTTCTGCCAGACTAACTGTAGATCTAGCCAGTAAGGCTATGGCAGTGTGGTGCTATCCACAAATTTGGCTTTGAATGAACTAACATGGCTTCATTGTATAGAAGGTTGCCATACCAGTTTCAGTCAAGGTGCCAGAGGCAGGTATGTGTGCTCCTCTCCTGCAAATATAGCCTGTTTCTCAGCAGGACTAATTAGTTCACATAGGGTACAAAACCATTGCAATAGTTTCCATTTCTTCTGGTTTCTGGTCAAAATTTTCAGAAACTTGTTTCTGAATATGATACAAGCATGCTGTCTGATAAGTATCTGGTAAGCAGAACACTGCACCAGTATGGCTAATCATCATCCAATGACCAGCAAAGCTTAGTACCAACTTTTGTATCTGAAAGGTGCTGAAATAGATACACCCTTCAGTAAAAACAGCAGGCTCTTAAGGCCTTCCATATGTAGCCTACTATTCATAAGATAGAGGGAACACTTAGCTTCTTCAGTCATAAGGAATTAAAGAGTTGGGATCTGGCTAGATGAGCTAATTTATAGCAGAAGATAAATGTGTTTAATATAATCAGGTCTTTTCTGTATATTTGGAATATGACATCCTGAGTTTAAATTATTATTCTCATCATAAAGCCCACATATATAGCTTTCCCTGTTGCTTTCCATATCAGCTTTAAAGACATCCACTAGATCAATATTATGTATGAGGTATGAATTCTTTCTAGGTCATTATAAACCAAAGTTGTAGAAATTCCTCTGTGGAAGTCTTTCTACTCAAGAGTCTTAGACAGAAGAGACAGACAAACAAATTGGATGTTTTGTTAGTGTTTGAAAATGGTGTTTACTTTTCAGTACAGACAACCTCATTTCTTCTTGATTAGCTTTCTGGCTACCTGTATATATTTTTGTGAGGGTTTATTTGTTTTATATAATTAATATTCACTGCTATAGAAATTCAGTGTGATTACTTGTATGATGGTGATATGAAGCATACCCGTATGTCTGAGTGTAATGTTGCGGCAGAATTGTGTTCAAAAGAAGCCACAAAGATGACTGCTTTTGTAATAAAAATTTCCTTAAGACTTTTAAGAATACTAAATATTTTTTTACTTTATTTTCAAAAATATTTTGGAAGTGCAAACAGTGCAGTGGCTTTTATTAAAATGGTTGTAATGTTAACCTTTCTATTGGTTTTTCATACCTCATAACTGACTCCTGCAATAGTGCAGAACACTCAGCTTCAAAGAGAAAAAGGTGAAGAAAAAGTGGGCTTGTACATAACTGTAGTTACAAATATTGTCTGACTTTCCAGTGTGCTGGATTTTTTTTTCCCATTGCTAATTACAGAAGATTAAAGTTTCCTTATCAGCTGGCCTGTTTGATTCTCTAGGGAAATTAAGAAGCCTTCTTTCCTTTTTTTTTTTTTCTTTGAGAAAGATTACTTGTTCAAATACAGTTCTGAGAAGAGAAATACAGAATTATTTAATGCACAGAATGAAGTCAGAAAAATAGTCACAATGACTGCTATGGATGTTAGTCTCTTTTCACCAAAAACTTCCAGTGGAGTTCCCTAATTGTATGTTTCTCTTGTGTCTAGACCAATGTCATGTACCTGAAGTTCCCTGTTATTTAATTTCATTTCATACTTAGTATTTAAACTTTAAAGATGTGGGTCGTGTGTGTGTTTATGGGCACTAAGAAATAAAAATCTACAATATTTTTTAATGGTTTGTTAAAAATATTGGGCCTATTCACTGAGAACTTTTTCCTTCGTATTTCAGATACCTGTATCTGAGCCATTCATCCTAGTTTCTCTGTATAGTCACTGGGGGGAAAAAAACATCTTTAGGATGTGAGCAGTTGTACTTGAAGGAGATATTTGTCTTCACTAACTTCAAAGGGTGACTAAGGTGATCAGCTCATACATACAGAAAAAATCTCACTGCTGCTTTCAGTTGAAGTAATCTGGTCCCATACACCTCTAACATTCTCATACATTATTGGCACCATGAATGTTAAAAGACTGGCATTGAAGCAAACTGGCAGGTACTTGCCTTGAGAGTCAGAGAGTAGCTGAATGAGGGAATGGGAGAAAACAAATTAACTTTGATAAATTTACATGACTGATATATCATTGAACATCAAATCCCTGTGTATGAAAACGGAACATTCACATCCACTTCAATTCATTGCTAGCTTATGTTTCTGTAATGAACAGTAACAACTTCTTATTGAATTGAATTTTGGTGTCCTTCACTTCTATTTTAAAAAGCAATTCTAAAACAACTGTAAATTTGCAACAGTGAGATATAATGTTTTTTCTTTAAGTTCCAGTTGCTATTTCAAGCTGTAGCTGTTAGAATGTTAAATGTGATAGCATTATGTGTTTCAGTATGGTGAGGTTTTTTTGTTTCAATATCTTTTGATATTTATTTGCTGGTTCCTGCCTGTGTCCCGTATTTCACATGAGCATTGGTACATTCACATACCTGTCATTACATGTAGACTCCCATGTGCTTCTTGACTTGGCCCTTTCACTGAATAGTGCTTCCTACCATAGCTCTTGGTGTGTCTCTACCAAATGTGTGTTTATGAGGGCACGTTTAACTCGAAAAGACTAAAATTTGCTAGAAACAAAAGTGAGATCACATGGCTGGATTTCTGCGGCGTGAAAGCTGAGGGAGCCAAACTTGTGTCATGGAACACCAGAAGCAGCAGGTGCCACTAGTAAAGGGCACTTCAGACTCTCTGCTGGGCTCCACAATAATGTGAAGTGGTTGTACATAGGTGTAATGTTATAAACACAGCAACTTGGACCCTGTGCTTTAAAGGAGGAGGACTATATAGCTCTCCAAGGAAGAGGACGTGCACAGCTGCATGGACTATGGAGCACTGGAGGACTGATTACTTTGTATTAGAAAGTTGTGCTGCAATGTTGTGGCATGGGTGTTCAGTGTGTGTCAGTGATGATACATGTCAAGTGGTTCAGGGATTTTTAAAATAAATATTTTTGTCAGAAAAAATCCCTACAGGTACTGAAACTGGTAGCTTGTGATTTCTGAGCTGAACTTTTTTTATGTAGTGTTAGTCATTTAGATTGCCAATGGTATGTTCCAATTTATTTTCAGCTGAGCAGGAAGTAAATACATTTGTAATGAAACCATGAAATAAATCTGCATTTTGCTATCTTTTTTTGCATAGATTTTAATTGTGACAATGGTGTTTATTTTTGTAGTAAGTTTTTGATTCAGGGTTCTACTGCAGGCTAGGAAGAAAGCCTAATGGGCCTGGCAGACTAGTACTGGGACATACAGGAAGACATTCTTCCTCCTAGAGTAACAGTTCAAAATCTTGATTCAGCACGACTGTATTGATGTTGAATGTGTGTGCCTAAACAAACAAAAAACAGCAGCACTTGAAGAAAGTGATGGAATACTTAACTAATTAATTCAGTCTCTAAAACGATAAAATACAGAAAACAGGAGCTACTGCCTCAAATGCTGAACAATCTTCTCTGCCAAAATCAGATTTGTTACCCAGTGTGCAACAAGCCAGTAACGACACACTGAAGGGAGACATCGATTATTTATTTCAGAGTTGCACAGTCCTGGACTGCTCAGTGGTATTGCACAAATCATGCACACCAATTATCAAAACCTTTTACTCTTTATACATTTTAGCCAACAAAGGAAATAGTGTTCTCTTATTAACTGGTATTCTTTTATTGGTTAATGATTCTCTTGCTTCTCATGCTAATTAGTCCCATGCTCAGTCTTTCTCTTTGGAGTTGGTGGTCCATGAGCCAGTGGTCACAATCTCCCCCTGCTGGAATTACCATTTATCCAGTCAGAGCGGATTTCAGCACAGTTGCTGAGTTGGGTTTATTAGTTTCTTCTTTATCTTGGGAGTTCTGCCAGATGTCTTTGTGGCCTGTAAATTCTGCATTCTTTGTGTCCACTGTCAGTGGTACATCCTTCTTCCCAAGCTTTATTAACCTTCCCCTAGGTCTGAGATCTCTGTAGCATGTCAAGTCCTAAACCCTAACAAGGCAATTCTACCAAGTAATTTGTTTTTCTAACACCTGGACATCACTTAGACTAATTTGCTTGTTAGCTGTTATCTCTTTCACAGATTGAATATCCCTTCTTGTTGATAAGGCTTAAAAGCATACAAAGAACAAACACCAAAGAACATCTTTTCTTAAGAAATTTTTTACATATTCCACATTTTGCAACAATCCTACCAGTGTTAGAGGTGGAATTGAATTATTGAATGGTTGGGTAAGAAAATGAATAGTCTATAATAGATGCAACCTGGCTTCCACTTAGTAACTAGTCAAGGAGGAGGGACTGACACCAAAATATCACCTGCTGTCCCCATAACTAGGCTACAGAATGGTGCTTGTATGCTCCAATCATAGAATATCCTGAGCTGGAAGGGATCCATAGCGATCGTCCAAGTCCAGCTCCTGGCCCTGCACAAGACCATCCCCAAGAGTCACACCATGTGCCCAAGAGTGTTGTCCAAATATTTCTTGAACTTTGTCAGGCTGGTGTTGTGACCACTTCCCTGGGGAACCTGTTCTAGAGCTCAACCATTCTTTGGTTGAGAAACCTTTTTTCTAACATCCAATTTAAACCTTCCCTGACACAACTTCACAGCTTCAGGCCATTCCCTTAGGTTCTATCACTGGTCACCAGAGGAGAGAGATCAGTGTCTGCCCCTCTGCTTCCCCTCATGAGGAAACTGTGGACTGCAATGATATCTCCCCTCAGTCTCCTCTAGGCTGAAGAGACCACTCCTCATACGGCTTCTCCTCTAGATCCTTCACCATCTTTGAAGTCCTCTGGACACTCTCTAATAGTTTAATATCTTTCTTATATTGTGGCACCCAAAACTGCACACAATATTCAAGGTGAGGCTGCCCCAGTGCAGAGCAGAGCAGAGTGGGACAATCCCACTGGCGATGCTGTGCCTGATGCCCCCCAGGACACAGGTGGCTCTCCTGGCTGCCAGGGCACTGCTGACTCACATTCAATTTGCCATCGGGCCAAGACCCCCAGAACCCTTTCTACAGCAGTAGTAAAAAAGGTATCTCACCCTTATTCCTCCTATCAATAAATTCACTTTCAAGTCATTTTACTGTGTGGAACCTTGACATGCTTTGCTAAAGAGCAGCCCGATCCCTACGGAGCCAGCTTGAGCGAGTCTTCGGCTGGGAACTGGAAGCTGCCTGCAAAGGTGGTAAACAGAAAGGCACTTTGCACCCTCCAAGTTTAAAACTCCTGCTTCAGCCGGCTCAAAACCAATCTATGCCCGCAGCCAAAATCCCCTCCTACCGAGTAGTCAACAGCGTTTATAAAATAACAAGGCTTTTTTTAAGGGTTCTCTAAAACCCAGATTGGCTGCCAAATGTTGCACTGCTTGACGCACGGTAGTTACGGCCTCCAGGAGGCGAGGCCCCGACGCCGGGTTTCGGGAGCGGCCCTTGCTGGAGCCGGGCGCTGCTCCTGCTTTGGCAGCGGGCGCGGGTGTCCCGCTCTCCCGGCCCCGGGCCCGGCTGGCCGCCCTGCCCGCGCTCCCGCCAGGCACGATCCGTCCCTCTGGCAGCCGGGGCGGCTCCGGCCAGCAACCCCGGCTCACCCCCGGCCCCGCGCCCGGACCGCCTGCGCTGCCCCGGCCGCAGGGGAGGGAGCGCGGCCAGGCACCGCCCCACGCCCCGCTCCGCTCCGCCCCGCCGCCTATTCCCCGGAGAGG
>VWZT01013955.1:666990-702992 GCA_013397055.1 Pachycephala philippinensis
TCCCGGCCGGGACATGGGTGCCCGTGGGACAAGGGCACAGCACCGCCTCGGTGTGCGAGGGGCGCCCCGTCGGTGATACAGTCGAGTGCAGGGAGAGCTGTCCCTGGCGCTGGACCGGCCAAGGGGGGGATCAGCTTGCGTTCTCCAGGTGCTCAGCCGCATCCTCCAAACAGAAGTGTTCGTTATGATCTAAATACTCCCTTTAGTAAGATACCTTTGCCCTTGTAATGGGTTAGTGACGTGTACGTGAAGACCTAATACCTAAACTAGAGGGAAAAGAGAAAGGAAAGGAAAGGAAATAGTTCAGGTATCATAGATGCAGAGTCTAGCGGAAGGTGCCCCTGCCCACGGTGTGGGTTGAAAATAGATGATTTAAGGTCCCTTCCAACCCAAACCATTCCATGACTGTATATCCTTACAAGATAACATTTCAGAGCATTTACCTTTTTGCCTGCATTGCTTGGACCAGAATGTTTGGGGGGTCTTTTTGTTTTTAATCCTCCTTGACATTTCGTTTTGCTATACTTTCATCTCCCACCTTTTCTGTATCCTTTTCCATTACAGAGTTATATAAGTCTTTCGGTTTTGGGTTAAGGTTCATTTAGTTATATCTGTGTTAATTCCAGACAATTAACTTCCTCATTTTTTGCTTCAGGAATTTTTTAATTTGCTGCTTCTGTAATTTTTGCCGTGCTTTGAAAACATCAAGGTAGCAACTCCTATAGAGCTTAACATAGAGGCACAACTGTAAATATCTCCATGACCAAGTTGTTTCATGTAGAACTCTTGTGAGGAGTGGACTTGTTTTATATACTCTCTAGTTTAAGCAGGCAGTCAACCTGGAAAAGCAATTTCTTGACAATTAAAGTTGTTCATTGTGTGACAAAGGCCATTAAGAGATGCTTTAAATTTCACATCCCTGAACAAAAAATGGGCAAATTTTCATCATTCTTCTCCCCTCCTCTTGAGAAAAGCCTTAAAAACCTAGACTGTCTCTAAAGGATATTTATCTTTAGCTGGCACTCATCTCCTGCCCTCGTTCCATCATAGCTGTCAAAGTCATATAACAGTAACATGTCTTGTTACCTAAGTGTAGAACAGCTTTCTCCTGCCATGGTTAAATAAAAGCTAAACAGAACAGATGTCTCTTTTACTGTCTGTCTCAAAACCTGACTTGTCAAGGATGTTACATGTTAAAACAAAAAGTGGCCTTTCCATGCACTGCTAATGTTTTTAAATCTGCACCCGACTGCTGACAAATATTAACTACTTGATATGTGCATCACACTTCATTTTCCTTGGGTTCTTGCAGCCTGTTTGCTCCTCACTTTCCAAATTAGCATGGTTTTCTGCCATCAGCTTTGCAAGCAAGTTTCTTTGAGCTTGTTCATGAGTTTGAGACCACTGGAATATTGAACAGAGCTTCGCTCCATCACGGAAGAGAGTGTGTCATGTTGTTTGTACGTGTCATGTAATTTACTCCTTATACCTTTTCTTTTTGGTGACTTTATACATGTGATCAGAGTTTTCTGTTGCTCATTTTCTCCTATCATTCGGAGTAGAAATATTGCTTGGAGTGCTTTATTTACTTCAGCATCTCCTTTTTATCCTTTAGAAAGGCTCACCATGTCAGTTCATGCTTTCCTTGGCTGATGTTTGACATAGAAATCTAGGTGCCTCCAGAGAGTAGGGGGCACAAGCCAGGCCTGGTTTGCACCACACATCCTGCTGTCTCTGCCACCCACTGTTCTGCTGGGCACAGCCTCTTCCCTTGGAAAGTGTCATCTAGCATTGGCTTTAGCCCTGCCCTGAGTGGGAGGATGGGCTAGGTGACCTGCAAAGGTCCCATCCAACCAACATTCCTCCAGGTCTGTCTATACATTCTCTTAACTCCCAGTAGTAACTCAACTGTCTGTTTTAAAGGAAGTTTCCTCTTGAAAATTACTTTCATCTGACTGCTCATGTAACCACGGTTTTTGCTGGTTCTGCTTCTCATGTTCCTGTGGTTGTGTTTGTTCTTGCGGAACTTCAGGGAAATGAGGTTATGTGCCTGATCTACATTGTGAGTGTGCAAGAGTAGGTACAGGCACAAAGGTGTAGTCATGGGGGTGTCATGAAGTGAAAGAGTAAATTCCAGGGGTGCGTTGTGGCATTTGCCTTCTGCTACTAGCTCTGGTACACTTTTACTGTCTAATGGATTAGCCAAATTATTTTTCTGTGTAATCACGAACGCTTTTAATAGTTATTGTTGATAGAAGAAAAAGACACTACATTTTACTGTAGTTTCTGTCGTGTCATTTTCAGAGCAATGCACTTTTCTATTCCTATTCAAGTCTTCTTGTATGTTTCTCACACTCTAAAAGTTCTTTAAACTTGAAACTGGTCGAATAGTTTTCATAACTCTTTTGATTTAAATAAAATTGAATGTGAAACTTGAATGACATTTTAAGTGACATGAACTGCTTAAGCAGAGAGCATGTGCTGTAACAATGCATTTTCTATATGAACTGATGCTAGCTTTTGTTTTCTCATCTTTCATAGATTTTTTGCAGTATTCTGACAGAAAGGGTAAGTATTACATAGGTAATTGAGTAAGAAACGGAAAATGGATGGACCCAGTCATGTCATTGAGTTAGCAAATGTAATACCCTTTTCATTCTGTCTCTCTAAAGAGGGTGTTTAATACCTTTTTTCTTTAGAAATTGAACTATTCAGGCAGTAGTAAATCACTGTTCTTAACCCAAAATCCGTAGCTATCCAGAATTTTCTGCTCTTTTTCACTCCAAAGGTTTAATTACATTTTATGGACCATGTCAGATACATCTCTCTTTTCCCCACTTCCAATTAATATTAAAGAAGGACAGACTGTACCAGGATAATATCATGTTCTATTGATTTACCATTACGGTGTTGTTCAAGAATGGCCTTTACATTAAGATTCTTGGCCACTGTGATTTCTTTAAGTGTGTCAGCTATTCACTCTTAACATCTTGAGAAAACATATTCGATATCACTGTCACTCCTGATTTCTCTGTCTTACGAGATACCTCTTTTTCTTTGGAATTACCTACATAACCACCTCTCTCTGTAGCGTTTTGACTGTAATTGCTCATGACCTTTACTAACAGCCAGAGTTACCACTGTATTGCTGACATTCTGACAGAAGTTTTTGGTCACGTGGAATTGCTTTTTCTCATCCTTTCCCTCAAGCACTACTTTTTTTGCAGTGCTCTGAATTGCTGCTAACTGAAAGGGAGATCACCCTGCCTGTGCCAGGCTTCAGCTGTGTGAAAGTATCTGTATTAGAACAACGCTGAAATGGGAAAAATATGTGCTATCAAATAATACCAGAATAACTGCAAGTCTCTTCATCTTCTTTCTCTCCCCTTATTTTGTCTAGCCTGATGCAGCCCACAACTTTTATCACAGTAAAATTCAGGTTGGAAGGGACCTGCGAAGTCACTCATCCAACCTCCTTACTCAAAGCAGGGTTGTCTGTGTGGCCAGACCAGGTTGCCCAGCATTTTATCCAATGTGTCTTGAAAACCTATAGAGACAGAGGCTACACAACCCCTCTGGGCAGCTTGCTTCAATTTTTGTCTGTATCACCAGAACCCTTTTCCTTGAATCAAGTTGCGGCCTCTCTTACTTTAGTTTATACCTATTGCTTTTTAACTCTGACATGCACTGCTGTGAAGAGCCTGGCTGTGTTTGCTGGATAACCTCCTCACAGGTATGGGAAGACTGCTATTAGGTCAATTGAAAGCCATCTCTTCTCAAGTTGAACAGGCTGTTTCCTGAGCTGCTTTTTACAAGGCAATTACTGGCTGAGTGTTGGCTCCAGCAGCGGTCAGGGTTGTAGCTTTCCTTTTAGTGAGGAAGCAGATGCAGATAGTCACTTCTCATCACGTGTCTGGAAGTCTTGCTGTTTACTTAGTATTCCACAAGTGTCCAGAGTGTTTGTTGGCGTAATGTTACTTTCTGGTAAAAGTATCATGCACAATTTCAGTAGTGCTTTGGAATGTTAGTATAAAAGACTTCTCTCTTCTCCAAAATGTTTTTTACACCTGATCTGGACTCAAATCTTTTATATTTTCTCTCTTGTATCTCTCCATATCTGGGCCTGTTTAGCCTTCAGAAGAGACATCTAAGAGAGGACCTCATCAATGACTGTAAGTATTGAAGGGAGGGTGCCAAAAGGATGGAGCCAGGCTCTGCTCAGTGGTGCTGAGCAATAGGAGGAGAGGCAAAGGGCAGAGACTGATGCACAGGAAGTTCCACCTAAACATGAGGCAGAACTTCTTTACTGTGCAGATGACAGAGCTCTGGAACAGATATCTCCAGAGAGGTTGTGGGGTCTCCCTCACTGGAGATATCTGAAAACTATCAGGTTGCAATCCTGTAAAATGTGCCGTAGGATAACCCTCTTGAGCAGGGAGCTGAGACCTGGTAACCCACTGTGGTCCCTTCCAACTTGACCCCGTCTGTGATATCCTGGGTTTCAGTCTGTACCTCTGCTGCCACCTTTGCATCTCAGGGACTAAATGTTGTCTACACATCTAGTGAAATATGTCAGTGAATACATTTTGCCTTCTGGTGGTCAGGCCAGTTTGTATACAGGACTTTCAATAAATAAGGTTTTATTGTTTCTACTGACACACAGTACTGATAAGAATCATGAGTTTGTACCTCAGCACTACCCCCTTCTTTAGTTTACTTTCTTAGATGACAGACTTGGCATTTGAAATGTGAGTTTCCTTTGTAGTTGCTGACAAGAGATGCAGCTCACATCTCTTTACATCAACTGGTGAAGCCTGAGTGACTAGCCTAGATTCCGAACTGTAGGAAATTAAAGCAAGGTGAATGCTACCCTCTGGCTCATCAGAGGATATTAATAGCATTCTTTCTGAATTCTTTTAGTTGAACCCAAGAGTTTGTTGTTTAATTTGGACGTTAAACTAGGCTAGGGCATGGACACTGAATTTTACCACTAAAATTGGTATGTAATTTTAATTGTCTATGGACAGTTGTCTCCACTGCAAGTTCTGTAGACAACAGTTCCGTTCTTGGTTGGATCTCAGAATGTGTGAATTTCTCCAGAAATCAAAGGTAACAGGTTAGATTATTTCCCATCAGGATAGGCACAGTCCACATATACAGTAATACTGAAAGCTTGAAGGAAAATAGAAACAAACCAATTTTCTTCAAAACATTGCTGAGAAAAATGATCTTGGAAGTGAGACTCTAAGTATTAGTGAGTGAGAAATAAGGGTCTTGTTCTGGTTTTCTGTTGGAGGAGTGGTGTTTGCAGTGGTTTTGAATGACAGGTAGACCTAGTGATGTCCTCCTGCATAACTCTTGCCTCCCTTTTGTGATGACATTCTTTTGGCCTCCGTTTTTATGTATTTTCCTGTGCTCCAGGGATTACAAAACCTGTATGATGGCAATATGTGGAATGAGTGCTGGAATATGCACTCATGGTGGGTGTTTACCCTACCCAGCTCACCTGGACTGAGATGACATTGTCATACAATGAGGCAGCAGGTTCTTGTTAGTGTTTCAGCTTGAGGAAAAATGGGAATTCCTTCATGGGTTCTGTGAAAAGCTCATGGAAAAAGAGGAGAAATGTTAGGAGTCTAGAGACTAGAGAAGGAGCTTAATAACATAAGCATCCATAGTAACAAATTTAAGAGAAAATAGCTAGATTCAGATTTTTTATCTTCCAGATCAGATTTAAGCTCACAATGGGACATGTTGAGAGAGGAACTCACCAGAATATGTGGGTGGAAGAACTGAAGACAACTGAGGAAAAGAGTTTTAAGCAATAGCAGTTGGGTGCAGATGATCAGATGAGGGATGAAAAAAAATACACTTGCAACAATTGTCGGCTGAGATGTGATGGTCTTGGATTTACTGACAAGAATAGAAGGAGGATAATAGGTATTAGAGTTCCTTATTCCCCTCATTGCATACCTGCAGAGGTGCTCAAGGGAAGCTGTGGCTTGAAGAACACCTTAGCCTAAACTTATTCCTGCACAATAAGAGCTTTGAAGAGGATGCGACAAGCCTACAGAGGCTAGGAAAGTGAGGGGAAAAGATTACGAGAAATTACTATGTAGAAAACATAATCTCGGAGTGAATGTCATCTTTCCGATATGTTTGAGTGTATATAAATTGCTGTTGATCATCTTTGAGGCTTTTAGTGAAGCCATCAAAACTTAGATTTTCTGTAGAATGGGTAAGTAGGAGTCTGAGCTCAGTGTTCCAGAATGTTTTCACGGAGAGATGGAGTTCAGCACATGTATGGAGTGTGGCATCATGTACTGTGAAGCAGTGCTTCGAAAGTCAGGTGCTGCTTGTGAGGTGTGGAGATCATGCTTGGTAAGTATTAGGCTGGGATGTAGGCATAGGAAAACAACTAAATTAAATTTAGATGAGATTGCACTGAGCCTGCACTATATTACTAAAAGCTGTAAATAACTGAGAAACTATATGAATGGAGAGGAATGTTTCAACACAGTTTATGGAGTGGAGCCCCAGGCTTGATTTTGCCTTAGCTGAAAATTATATAGGGAATAAATCCCAGCAGGATGCTTACCATGCACATACACATTTCACACATCAAACCACTAACCTGCTCCAAGGCTGCAGTCCTTGCTGTGATGTAGTTCAAATACACCTGCTATGAAAACTTTCAGAATATGAATCCAGCCACAGGCCAAATCTTACTGAAGCTTTCTGAAGCTCATTTCAAACATAATAAGTAACACAAAGTTACATACTTAGGAACTGTCTGGTTGGGGAGAGTGCCTGAAGGGAAGGTGATATGAAGGGCTCAGAAAGAAGAATCTCTGCCTTCTATGGACTCTGTAGATAGAAACAGTTCTCTTAACTGTTATCTCTAGCAGGGGTCAAATTCAGGAGAGAGTGAGCATAAAAGAAAATCAACATACAAGATATTTAAATTATATTACAGGTTAATGATTTATTTCTTTTGATTAAACTGTCCTAAGGCAGTGGGCCTTATTTCGTCATTTGGGTTCCAGGCATAATAAATGTCTCAGTAATGTGAATATGTATGTGGTTATTGCAAGCTTCAGGAGACCTGCTTAACAGATACGAAACATCTTTCAGAAGACAAGCAGGTGAGCAGGGAAAGAAAAGGATTTGATAGTGTTTTTTTCATCTTTCCAGTATGAGGCTCCTTACTGAGATATACTGATGGGCTGGTTAGTCCTCTCCCTCCTCTTCTTGTTTATATTTACCTTTATTTATCTTGTCAAAATATCAAGAAATTTAGGTCAAAATATATCTGGATCCATCTGTTCATCTAGTCTGTTCTTTTACTGCTAGTAGTTATTATATCTTTTAATTAAGTATGCTTGGTGACAGTTTACTATATTAGTGGAGGGCATCAAGTATCTTTAATTTTGTACAGGATGAACTTAAAATCTTTCATCCTAATTTCTGTATAACAAAACAATGATTTAATCTCTTTAATTTGTCAGATTGTAATCTGTACATCTTATCTGTAACTTCTGCTTCAGTATTGGTTTAGGTGGAAACTCAAATCAGGCTCTGTATTTTAGCTGTCTTTAGTAGAGGTTTATTATTATTTCAGTCTTACTGTGAACACAGGAAGTGTTTATTCATTGACATGATGATCTGTTTCAGTTTTGAATTTTGTTAATGGTAGTTACTCCTTTGATACAATAACTTTCTGCTCTCAATCTTACAACAGACTGAGAAAATCATTAAGTCCATGACTGACCTTTCAGTTCTAGGTTTGTCAAACATTTTGATTGGTTTTGGGGCGCTTTTTTGGGGAGTTTTTGAGATTGACTATCAGTGGTGTTGCAACCAGATTTTAAGCAGGGTCTGGAGAGTGGTGCAGCAGACACCAGACCTGGTAGGTATGATACTAGAAGGAAGGAACAGATGATATTTCCTTTAGGTTAATTTGTCTTTCATGACCCTGCTGCCACATCAGGTAATTTGGTTTGACATTAGATAGGTCAAAACTTAATCTATTGGGCTAATTTTTGAGATACTACATGGGATGGATTATTTATTTGACATCTGCCCCACCCCTCTGTGGTTCTCTATGCCAGCCCATAAACCATCAGCACAACTACATTATTAGCTGGATTTTTACTTTAGGTAGTAGTAATGCTTTGGGAGTTTAATAGGGAAAAGTGTTAGGAAATATTTGCAGTGACAGTGGAGGAGTCACTCTTAAGATTGATGATTTTTATCTCTTAATGGGAATAAACTCCCCAGTAATCATCTACTTTTGTGATCTGTAAACACTGCAGTATTAACAGCATGCACAGCTTCACTGTTTACTTAGCTCTGCTTGGATCCCCGCTCTCATTATTTCTGTGTTGTGGGCAAAGATGCTGCAGATGCAACTTTTGTAGCACGTTTTCTAAGCTACCACAATACAATCACTTAGGTAAGAAACCTGTACTATCTTACATTGTTCTTTTTGATAAAACCTGTGACACTGCTGTGGATTACACTCATATGCGTGTGCAGCAATTTACCTGTGACTCACATATGCAGTGGGTGAACAAATGGGTGTGTAAGATTGTTTACTGTATGTCTAGAAAAATAGCAGTGTATCTTATCTACAGTTGCCACATCAGCAGCTTAGAGGAAAACTACATGAGGGTATAGATTTTTAATGGTTGCATATCAAAGGGATGTATCTCACCAGCAAGCTATCAATGGAACAAATAAAACCTATATGCCTGCACGCAAAATATAATTTATATTTTTTAAATCTTTATTAAATAGTTATTTCAGAACTACTTGGGATTAAAAGGTCTCGTATCTGTGATCTTAAAACAGTTTTCGAGATGAAAAATAGACACAACCAGGAGAAGGGTTATTTTGTAGATTCAGATCTGTAGTGGCCTTTATGTACAATATATAAACCAGGATGGCTGTCTTGGAAGCCTGAAGGGCGCAAGTGTGCGTAGCTTTCTACCTGGGGAGCAGAAGCTTCGGAGTGAGAATGGTACCAGTGAGCTGTGCACCTTTTCTTGAGGCCATGGTGTCAGAGGCTTTGGTTGGTCTTGCACTTTGCCTTCTTTCAGTGCTTTTATCAGCCAAAGATGTACGGCTGGGCTGGCACTGCTCTGCCTTTGAGCCAGTCACACCCTGCTTGTGCCAGCCCCAACCAAAGCCAGTGCAGAAAGCAATGCAAGATTCATGGGGTCAGAAAGTGCTCAGTGTAGCACCTCAGGATTCTGTGTCTGGGTGTATTTGGGAAGCACCACATGGAGTAAAAATGGGTGGGAATCCAACATTTCATTTACTTTTCAGGGTTATTACTATTTGGGAAAGTAAATCTAAAAATTCAAGTAATTGCGTAATGTACCATCTATAAAGAGGCAGGGAGTGGGATCTAGATTAGAAACCTCTCCATAAGGTAGTGGGAATCTAATGATCAGACTTTGGAATTGGTCTCTTGCAATCTCCATGAGTCCAGTGTTCCTTTCCATGCATAGCATATGAATCAAACTGCCTTTTAGGTTTACTTTTAAAGGAGAGCTAAGAGATTGTCTCATCTAGTTCCTTGGCAAAAGGCAAGTTTGGCAGCAGCAGTGTTATTTCTGATAGAGGTTTGCTGTCTTCCTGTTGAGGATAGACAGTAGCAAAGGATTCCTAACCTTCCTAGATACCTATGCTCTTCCTAGGCACCCTGCTTATCAGGAGGTGGATAGTCCTTCCAATGTCCATCTTCGGAATTTGAGCTAATTGGATCTTCTGTCAAAGTAGATGTGAGAAGAAGCTTACAGCCTCTTTCTCTTCCAGTATGCATTCATATTCTTAAAGGCCGGACCTTGTTTTCTCTAAAAGAAGTGATCACAGTGCAGGCTCTTTATTTTTGTTGTTTTCTTCGATAGGTTTTGGCTTCCTGACTTGTGATTGCTTTCTCTGTGCAGCTGATTACAGTTCTTTACATGCAGTGCTCAAAGCTGGGCATACCACTCAATTTCTGGCTGGATTAGAGCAGGATATTTTTTCCAGCCCTACCA
Organism: Pachycephala philippinensis; assembly: GCA_013397055.1. Taxonomy (NCBI): domain Eukaryota; kingdom Metazoa; phylum Chordata; class Aves; order Passeriformes; genus Pachycephala; species Pachycephala philippinensis. Next base: position 677,037 of record VWZT01013955.1, read on the forward strand.
CATTGTTGACTCATGTTGAGTTCATGATCATTGTAACTGTCAAATTTCTTTCTGCAGAAATGCTGTTACACTGATCTTTCCCCAGATTTTGTTTATGCAGTTGATTATTCCTGGCTTAATCTTAGACCTTTGTTCTGGCCTTACCTGAACGGCTGCTGCAGAGCAGGAATTGTGCAGGGGCTTGTGACTGTCTCATTATTAGCCTTGAGCACAGCCCTGGGAGTCAGGGTGTTACCTGCATCTTTCACATCATTCATCATTTTCATTACTGATGCTTTAGTGCTACTGGAATGAATATAACAAACTCTGAGCATAGGTCCAGTTTCAGATGAATCTCTGATAAATATTAACTAGTCTTTCCAACAGTTTGGGGGGTTTTTCTTTTTAATCTAAATACCAACAGTTCTTTATAAATCATGTTTTTCTAGTTTGCTTGCGGGAATATCATGAGTGATATCAGTGTCAAAAGTTCTGCCAAGGTCAAGACAAAGTAACTACTATGGATCAAGACAGATGATTTCTTTTCAGCACCTGCACATCTTACCAGCAGTAGAGATGGGAAACTGCCTCTGTGCCCATTCTAAATATTAGTGTTATTACTAAAAGGTCTGCATCACTTCTTTCTTCCATAGGAACTGACATTGGAAATAGTGGGTATCTCCATCCAAGTGGTGTCCCCTAGGTCTGCCTGGGCAGTCTTTTGCTCATCAGCTTCACCCTCTCACTGAGGAGGAGGTGGAGGACACATCAAGCCACTCTGCTGAGCAGCTCCAGATAAACCTTTGTGACCTGTGTATTACTTTACCAGTTGTCCTTCTGCTCCTGTGCATGTGAGCACATTCTGAGTCAGTGGCCACTGAATACTTGTATCTTTTGGGAGAAAAGAGTCCTCTAAGACCTTTGTTACTATTATTTTTCCTTTTAAAAAGGGATAAGGGGCAAGGGAGTCCTAAAATAATTGACACCTTGTTTTACAGAAAACTACTGGTGTTTGGTTTTGTTTTTTGTTTTTTTGTTTTTGGGGGCTTTTGTTCTGATATGCTGAAGAGAAGAAGTGGTGGTGTTACAATAAACCTGCATGTAAAACCTGTCTAACTCAGTTAACCCACCAGACTTAAGCTGCCTCTTTAAAAATTACTAATTTATGTTAACATCGGTTTAAATCAAGCTTTTAGGAGAAGAGCTGCATTTTCTTAAGGACTTGCATCCCTTTTCTCAGGCTAAAGCTTTTTTCCTGTTTTCCATGATTGTTTTATTCTTTATATGGGTTGATGTTATTTGATACCATTATTCAAGGTTGTATTGCTTGCCCATCTTCCTTTTAGGGGATTTGGAAGTCTGTCATCAAAAAGGTGAACCCACAGATCAGTTTAGAGGTAATAAATGCCTTGCAGGCACATAGGAATCTCCTCCAAACATTGTCTATGGATCCTAGATGTGCACTCACCTGAAAATAATTCCTGTATCAGGGTTAGCCTTTCTGTTCTAGCCTTAAAATCCACACATTGCACTAAAACCTGAAAACTTGTACCTATGCAGGTGCTTCTATCTAAACTGAAAAACTATTGAAAGACAATATGACTTCTGGAAAGTCTGCTGCAGGAAACCCATGCATAGTTAGTGGAAGGGAAGTGTCAGTCTGAGTATGTTGTTACAAAATTATTTAAAAGTATCTTGATCACATCTTCCTTTGTTTTCTGATACAGAATTTTCTGCCAGAATAGAGACTCCTAAACCTTTTTATTCTGAAATACTGTGTTTGTATGTTATAATACAGTATTTTCTCTCTTTCTTGTATAATAAGCTTAGGACTTTTTTTTTTTCCCCCCAAGAGCTCAGGATTCTTTCACTGATTTATTTGAAAGGCTATATTAAAAGAAAAACATAACACAACTTAAATCTTATACCAGTTAATCTAACTGCCAGCCATAACTCTGTTGAGGCTTTGGAATAAGCATCAAAAGCTGAGAAAGTTTTCATTCTCTTATGCCCATTATCTAAAGATTAGAGCAAATAAATGCATGTATTTTCTCATTAGAAAAATACGGGGTCACCAGTTCTGACTCTTTTCATTTTCCTTTAATTTGTCAATTTTTTATCGGCTCTATTTTGCTGATAGAGTGGAAAGAAGGAGAGACTGAAATTAATTAAATCTTCTTTGATATTTAACTTTTTATTTAGTGTCTTGGGGATCCAAGGAGCTCCAAGCAATAATCAATCAAAATCTCTCCCCTCTGTCTATTCTCAGTGGAACTGTAATAATAACCAATTAATACAGCGCTAGACTGGACAGAAAGGTGGTGATTAGTCCCTACAAAAATTGATTGCAATTAGCAAAATTCTGGTGTAGCAGAAATCACCAGTTAAAGTCTTTTTGCAAAAAAAGGCTTAGGATTTAGCTTGCTCAAAATACTGAAATACAGCAGAATTTTCACTTTGTTCAGGCCTTTTTTGACCTTGTCTAAGGGATGAAGGCTTTTAAACACCTTGAGCCTCATTTTTGAAATGACCTGCCATAGTCAGTTAACTGAAAATGTATCAATTAACCTAAAAAATAATCTGTGTGCATTGCTTGCCATAATTTTCTGTGGTTCCACTTCCTTTGAAGTATTGCTGCCTTAAAATCAAAGCACACACACACACCACTGCAGAGCGTTTTAGAAATATATGGTGTTATTCTGGTGACACCAGGTGTTGAAAGTAAAAAATGTAATGCATTATGTATTCAGAAGCATGCCTTTACTAATTGATAGTTATTGTGGGGTAAATGGTGAGCTAGGGAGGGTTTGTAATTTGAAAATAATTTAGCTATTTTGAAAGAAATGTTCCTATACCAAAAGTCAGAAGTTACTTGATCATTACCTGCCTTTTTAAGTCATATCAAAAAGACAAAACATCATATGGTTTCTCTTCTTTCTGTGTTTTAAGTAATATACTGTTTCTTGATTTACGTCTGGCTCTCTAATTATATTATTTAATTTTTCCTCAGTTAATTAGCATCACTAAGTGAGTGTTTGCTTAAGGAATGCAGAAGTGAAATTAACTGAGATTTCCAGATGTCCCTAGATACTGTGAAGTCTGGGAGAAGTGCTGTTCAGAATAATAACATTATTCCTGTGTGGGCACTGGGAGTTGCCCATGTCTGCTGTACTGCACAGTATTTGGGTGGGGAGAGTGGTGCTGGGAGGGCAGTGATTGATTTATTCAAGAGCTGAAATGTAACTTTTTATGGCCAAGTTGGACAAGAAGTTATTTAATGATGTTTTGTGCATTTTCAATATTGTGTGAATAATGTTTTTCTTTAATATTTTTCAAGTAGCATCATTTTAACTCCAAAAATACGATATTTAGTTAATCTGTAAAATCAATCATCCCTTCTTATTTCAGCTTTTTGTTGTCAAATGCATTTGGTGTGAGGGTGTACCAGTGTTCATCCAGAACTACTTCTTGAAACTCCCAGGCTGTATTTGCTATGAGCCAGGACCTTTCGGTGGAAGCAGACTGTTTTTAAAAGCGTGGTGCTGATGGTATGTACTGGAGGCTGTGCTCTTTATTTGTGGCATAAAAATAAATTATAAGTGGTGCTTGTAAATTTATTTCAGTAGGATCAAAGTTGCTGACAGGAAGAGCAGTTGGTTTTGCATTGTGTATCAGTTTGTGCTGAGAGGTGTGTGTTGAAAATGGCTGCTGATCCCAGTGCAAGAGGAAACTTTTCACTTAGAAGGATAGAGAAGTCTTGGGACTTGGTGTTCCTGTCCTACTTATCCTGTTCACTCACACTGAAATTTGAAAAAGTAAAGCTTGAGGAAGTGGAGGATACTCTACATACTACTGGATATTTGGGACCTATTTGGAAAGGTGGGATCCCAATAAAATAGCAGCAGGTATGAGTTGTTTTCTTTTTTCCACAGCATACCCTGAGAAAGCAGGAATGTAGTGATCCATTGTCACTTCTGGCTCATGTCCCACAGCATGGACAGGGGACAATGCCAGTTTCCCTTTCCATGCTGAGATCTGTGCATCCCCTTTGGTCTGCTCTGTTGACAGCCAGTGTAGCCACTTTAGCCATCCGCTTTTCTCATAATTTTGGCCAATATTTGGGGTGTGTAAGGAGGCTGTACTAAAGCTAGTTGGAGGATATGCTAATTTATAATTGAGGCTTAATCACCTTTGCTTGGGACCTGCTCCAGTCCTAAATTGGCCACATCTTAAGATGTAGCTTGAGGCGTTCAGAACATTTTGTGTTGTAATATTGCCTAATTCATGCTGCTTTTCTCAGCACAGAGTCTAGATTGATGGATAGGTGTAGTTGGACACTCTCTCATAGATATTTCAATGCCTTAAGGTATGTGAGTCTCCTCTGATGTGCACACAAAGTAACTTGGAAGACTTATGTCCCTAGAATGCTAATTTTTAAAAAATTTTTAAAGGCCTTTTCAGCTGCCTGTATGATGTCATGATGCAGAAATGTATCACAGATGGAAACCACCTTGTTTGTAGAAGTAAAATCCTTCCCAAAAGCCATTAGTGTGTCCAGAGCGGGGTGACCAGGGTGGTGAAAGACCTCAAGGGCAAGACTTGCAGGGAGTGGCTGAGGTCACTTGGCTCATTCAGCTTGGAGAAGAGAAGGCTGACGGGAGACCTCGTCACAGCCAACAGCTTCCTCAGGGGGGGCAGTGGAGGGCAGGTGCTGATCTCCTCTCTGGTGGCCACAGATGGGATACGAGGAAATGTGATGAAGCAGGGGAAGTTCAGATTGGACATTAGGAAAAGGTTCCTCACTGAGAGGGTGACTGGTCACTGGAACAGGCTCCCCAGGGAAGTGGTGGCACCAGGCCTGTCAGAGATCAAGGAGCGTCTGGGCAACACTCCTTGTCATATGGGTTGGCTTTAGGCAGTCCTGTGAGGAGCAGGCAGTTGGACTTCATGGTTCTTACGTGTCCCTTCCAACCTGAGAGATTCTGATTCTTTCATTGCCTTCAAGAGTCTCCAGAAGCTCTTGTCTGTGGTCCCCAAGCATATGTTCTTGCACTATTATTAAAAGCCATCTTACTTCAATTACACATTTCTTAGGCCATCTCTTATGGCTGTAGCATGAACTGATGCTCTTCTGGATACATCACACACAGATGTGGTAGGCACACAGCTACTTGCTGTAGTAAGATCACTAAGAAATAAAACAACATATTGATTGCTGAGGAATATGACTGGTAAATTTTGTCTGTGCTTATTACTTCTTATTTTAATATAGTCCATTATAATCTTCCCTTAACTTACTCCTTGTTCATAGACAGTTCTTCCATATGACTTGGTCTTGAGATATTTTCACTGCTTATTAAATAAATGGACTCCAAGTCCACTGTGTTATCCTTGTCAGAGTAGGTTGTTTAATGACACTGGCCTGGCTTTTTTGCATTCAGAAGCACATTGCATATTACTCCCCTTCTCATTTACTTCCAGTAACTTACACTTACACTTGATTCTATTCTTCTTTCTTTGTCAAGTTACTAACAGAAATTCTTTCTTAAAGGTTACTGAAGAGAGGCTGCAGAGCATGTATAAAGCTATTTTCATTTATGTAAATATTTTATTTGTAAATAATTGGCTCATATAAATTAAGAAGAATATTATGTAGTGTCTTCCTGTTACAGCCTTACCCCTGGTATAAGATGCCCTTCATTAAAGCTTCTTTCCAGGCATTCTGGACACTGGCAAAGAGACCTTGAATTAGAGTAAATTCTACATGTCATCATAAAACCAAAATAGCTTTTATCTGCAATTGCAAATGTATATGTAGAGATAGGGAATTATTTCCATCAGTAATTCTTGTGAGACTCTTGTGGCTCCATGAGAAGATTTAAGGGCTTATGTAGCTGGTTTTCCTCGTTTTTCAGTAAATACAGACCTTACTGAGCTGTGTTAAATTTTGCATTAGACTACAGAACCTGTTTCTGTATCAGAGACCAAACCACTCTTTGCCAAAAAGTAAACATTTAATTCCACACATCCTTTATAGGACACATCCAGACTGGAGATTTCTTGTCTTCCTATCTATGACTCTACCAGGCAGGAGGATATTTGAGAGTTTGGTCAGTACATTTTCTGGAATTGAAAGCAATTTCTCCAGTGCCTCGCTAAGTGCAATTTCAGGCTTTTTTGGATGTCCCCAGAATATGTATTTGTTTCTTTTGTGTAGAAGATAGGAGGCCAGTAAATGTATTTACTGTGGGATAAGGATGCATTCCCTGTTGCTGAAGAAGGATGTGATCTGTGTTTCAGACTTTATTGCAGGAATTTGCAAGTCATTGTTAGCAAAAATCAAGACCAGGACAGTTGAAGTAACTCACTAATTCTCTTTTCATGATGATCTGTGACTTACTTGTTCTGTAGTAAACTTGTTACTAATTTCTAAAGAGAAGTGATACGCCAAGGTGGGATTGAAGTTAATTGTATACATCTGTTCATGGTTCTTTGTAGTTTTGATTTGATGTCCTGTTTTGGTTTGTATTTTCTTGCCTTTTATTATATTAGAAAATGGTGGAAGAGATATATTGCAGAGATATGGATTGGATTTTTATTTCTGACATATTAAGCTGCAAGCTGAAATTCACTTTAAAAATCTTTTTATTCAATAAAACTACCCATGTAGCTTATCAGTTTAAGACTTCCATATACATTTAATCAGTAAGACAAATAAAATAACTAGTGAATTAGAATAGAATCACAAAATCACTTAGTTTGGAAAAAGACCTTTAAGATCGAGTCCAGCTATTAACCCAGCACTGCCAACTCCATCACTAAACCATGTCTCTGAGCACTACATCTGCACATCTTTTAAATACCCCCAGGGATGGTGACTCCACCAGTTCCCTGGGCAGCCTGTTGAGCTGATTTATTTTGTTACCAGTATGTCCCATGTTAAATATTATGCTTTTCCACAAATTTGATTCCTAGACTGAAAGGATGGTATAAGCCTTCCTTCTTAAAAAGTAACTAAAAAAGCGCTCCACTTTTGCTTCTATGCACCTTTAGTAACCTCAGCTGTGGTCCTCTACATGTGAAGGAAAGCCTCTCCTCCTTCCATTGCTACCTACTGGCATACAGATAAAAAAGCACTACTGTTAGTGTAACTTCTGTGTGTATAGATGTACTTTATTGTCCACTGCTCCTTCTGAACCTCACAAAATTTGTATGATCCTGCTTCAGAGCAAATGTTCTTGGCAATTACCCCACACTATCCATACCCTTTCTGGTGGAATATTTAAAATTGTGTTTGCATTTAGATCTGGTGGCTCCTCCAGTACAGCTGGTTTTAACCTTCCTCTCTCCTTTTCTGTTGGCCACTAACACTTCACAAGCAAAGCATGGCTCTGTGTAGAAAATCCTTGTGTGTGTATATGTGGATGCAGCAAATGCATATGAATTACCTTTCTCTGACCCTTTAAAGCAGCCCATAGTTTCCCAGGGAATCACAGGTTGAAAAAGACCAGTCTGTTGAGTTTTTCTGGTGTTTCATTTCTGCCACATTGGTCAAAAGTTTGTGTTTTAGTAGCTAGTCCATACTGGAGTAGGTAGTGATTTCTGGAGGAAAAATACTGCAGTGTAATGTGACACTGCTCCCAGATTTATACCTGGATTTTTCTATTTGGCTCATTTAGCAGAGCACATTTAGTTCCCTGAACATCTGTGCTCTCATTTGGTTTTTAGCAAGGTCTGAGGAGCATCGTGTTGCAGTGATCTTTCCACATGGTGTTGCAGGGCTCTGGCACCTTGACTCATCCCAGGCAGACATCCTGCCACTGCCTATGGAGCTGCTGGCTGGAGCGGCCTCTGCTGTTCCATTGGGATGTCCAGCTGCTGGCCCTCCCAGCCAGCCACACAGCGAGGCCCGAGAGGCACCACTGGGTCTTGCCTGGGCAGAGCTCATCCTGCCTGCAGCCCCTGCCGTGGCACCTCCACGGAGCAGGAGCAAAGGCATAAGATGGCTTCCCGAGCCACAGGCCCCTGCCAGTGGGAGGATGCTGTTGCTCAACGCTGGGGCTTTATAAACATCTCCCAGGCTCGGTCACACTCCCAAGGGACGGTGCTCTGCCATGACCTGGGCACCTCTCCCCTTCTCACAGAGGATCATTGTGCAGCTGTTCCCTCATTTCCTTTGTGGAAAGGCACCTCACGATCCCACAAAAGACCCCATCTTTTCTCTCTTCCCGTTCTCTCTCTCACCATCCTTTCAGTGTAGAAAAACACATTCCCATGCTTAGGTACTCAAAGTGTTTGCCGTGTTCCACAGGCCAGGATGATCTTCTCGGTCCAAAACAGCGAACTGACCGCTCCGGGTATTGGCATGTAAATTAATGTGCTGACCTCGCAGGGAACCTATCCAAGCTGCAGGCTCTGTCCCGAGTTTCAGGATGTCGGCGGTTTGAAACTCTGGGCTCTGTTCTGCATCTCAATGATGGAAACCACTTCAAATTCACCATGGCATAGCAGGGCTGTCCTATCAAAAGTTGTTTTTCTACTTTTTCCTGTAACAGCAATCTGGCATTTAAAGCTTATGCTCCATTCTTGCGGGTTGTTTTTTTTCTTCCTTTTGTGTAGATACAACAGTGTAAGCACCTATGCTAAAAGTGCAAAGATGAGATATTTTTGTATATATAATTTAAATTCATTGTCATGTACTTAAAACTGATCATAAAGACCCACCATGCTTGAGTGGGATTTTGAGAAGCCATCTAGTCTCTTGCCTTTCTCTAAGGCAAGAATAACTGTAGCATCCGTGATAGTTAGAACAAATTTTCAAGAGTTCCAGCTTTCAAGGCTTCCACACTGTTTATTGATTTTCAGTAAACACTTCACACCTCAGTTGGCACTCAAGACTAAGACGCTTGAGGTATTGCTGTGTTCTTCTGAAACATCAGTGTGTTGCTCAATAACACTCAAAAAGGCATGGGGAGAATGGAGTGTGAACAAAGGAGGAGACATGGTTTCTATCCCTGTATAAATTTGTGGTTTATCTATTCTCAAATATTTCAGTTCTGGTTTCCCTGTGTCAGAAAACCATAGGAGAACCAGTAAAGACTGCTTTTTGGTTTGTTAAATATATGTGGACTTGTCAGCCGTCAAGAGAGTAAGCACTGGAAAAGTATCTGGTGGCACTGAGGAGGTGCACAGAGCCCCTTGACTCAGGAAGATGAAGCAAGCAGGCATCAGGGAAAGACCCCACAGTAATCTGGCCTCATGCACACGTGTGCAGTCACAGCCTGAGGCTGCCCTCTGTGCTGCTGCTACCATTGCTGACACAAAAACAGGCGTGAGAGCTCACAGGAAGAAGAGGACTTCACACAGCACAATGCTTATCACTTTGACTTGGGGAGGGTCTGGACCCAAGTCTGGGAATGCAGCGGTGTTGCCTTGCCCTGTTCTTGCGCTCTGACGCTGAGGTATCTGTTCTTGATCACCCTCAGACAGGGGGCACTGGCCTCTCAAGCTTTTTGGGGGTCATTTGTTATGGTTGTTCTTATACCTATCCTTACAATTAGAAAGCTGTTCCTATCCATGTTAATGATTCTGTGCAAAAAGTTTTGGCTGGCTTCTTGTTCATGTATGCAGAGACTCAACTGTCTCTTCTTAAAACCTTTACCCATTTGTAGGTGATTATGCCCCATCTCATCAGCTCCTATTTAAGCTCCTGCTGGTTCATTCTTGGCCCAAGTAAAACAGTCCTGGACTCAGTGCTCTGCCCTGAGCTCTTTCTAAATAGTTTTGTAGTCCACAGGTTTCTGAATTGAGGTCCCAAGACTTTAGTGAAACTTGTACAACTTGACTTAATTTTAGGATAAAACAGTCAATACTTATGAATATAATTCCCTCTTGGGGTGATAGCTTTCCCTTCCTTCCCCTCAACTCATTTTGTCCACATCCATTGACCTTCTGTCTTCTTCATCCACCTTTTATTGTCCTGATGCGCTGGCAATCCCCTCCTGTCTCTGCAGTCTCTAGAAATTTAGCCTGTTAATCAGTCTGATGTTGTGTCCAGCGTGTTTCTGCATTCCATCCCCTGCATCTTTTTGCATGTGGTGGTTTTATCTGTTTGTCATTTTGAGACCTTCTAATAGTCACTTTGGGAATTAAACTCTTTCTGTAAGTAATAAAAATTAATCTAATTCATTTTCTCTATGCAGTACAGTTGAAAGTGATTTGGAATGTTTTCAAACAGACAAAAGGCAAATGTTTGCACGTGAGCAGTGCTGTGATTGATGCCTGTCCAAAGGAAGGGCATCCTCACTCCGCCTCCTGGCAGAGACTCACAAGATACTCCAGTTAAAGCGTAGGAGTATTTGTTGGTTTGGGGATGTTAACTATCCAAGGAAGAAATGAAAAGAATCTGCAAAGGAGGTTAAGTGGAGTTTCAGGTAGTGCCCGGTAGCATCCAGCATGGCCCTGGTTACTCCAATACTCTTGTTTGTTTTCACAAACCAGCACCTCACAGTTTCGGGGCGGGTGACTGCTGCGAGGAGACCGTAACCTCTTGATTTCAAAGGAGCCATCGTTTCACTGGTGCCTCTGTGGTTAATGTAAGAAAGGTGTCTTGCCATAAACTTTTTCCGAGGTATTCAGCAAGGTTGGGAAGGGGTCGGCCCGGGCAGGAAGCCCTTGTCTGTGCTATAAAGAAAATAGCAAGCAACAAAATGAAAGCATCAAAGGACCAACAGGATGCGGTCCCAGGAGTCCTCTCTGGCATGTTAGTCCTTCTTGAAAGTTAGCATTGAGTGAAGAGTGACCTTAAAACTCCCTTCATTCAAACAGACTGGGCTCAAGTTTAAAGTTCAAGGCATTTTGTTTTTTCACCTGTTTCCTACAGTTTTTAAGAAACTTCTGAAGAATTAATGTGTAACTATATCTGGTCACAGAGCCAATGCAGAGAATTTTTCTCAAGGGAAAATAATGTTACTGTATGGAGTGAGAGAAATGGATACTTTCTGAGTTGGGTTTTATTTTGTTGAAACTTTTTCTCCCAAACCCACTGCGACCATGATTGCAAACAGCCCTGGAGCCAGCGTAATGCACTGCTCCAGGGCCATGCTTAGGGTCCTGTAATTGTCTGAATTGTGCTGAAAAAAGGGTGGTTTTTGCCAAAGCTGCTGCTGCTGCATGGGAAGCAAGGCCTTGTTTTGGGCACAACCTGGGAGCAAAGAGCGAGGTTGCAGCTTCATCTGCGAGTGCATGGTGAGTGAGCCAGCAACCGGCCCCATGGCTGCCCACCCCTCTCTCACTGTGCTGGAGCTGGTGGGCCTCGAGGGGGAAAACCAGAGCCCTGAGGCAGTACTCCACTGGTGGGTGAGGGTGGATGTGGATACAGTGCTGCCACCCTACCAGCGCTAATGCCAAGTGGCAACCTGGGCTCCTGGCTGGCCCTGGTTATGAGCCACTTTTCACCCAATAATGCCTACCTGTGTGATCCTGAAGTAGTTCCTCTATTTTCTGATCTTTGCATCTTGCCTGATGAAGCAACTAATAACTGATCCCACAAGCCACTTGGCAGGTCATCTTTCATAGCTAAAAGAAATAGTTTGCAGAGATGACATACAAATTTTACTTATGCTTCCCCATGCCATCAAATTTTAATGACTCTGGTATGAATATTTCATGAAAGTACTTTCTGAATGGGTTTGTTTTGTCCTGGCAGCTAATACTCAGTATAAGTCTGGGCGGGTTTTGTTTGGTTTTTGGTTGGTTTTCTTTTCCTCTCAGGTGGTTTAGTGAAGGTAAGAAGTGTCAAACTGGATTAAGTGAGAAAAGGCAACTTCTTGTTGGTGATTCAGCAAGGGGGTGCCATCGATAACTCTTTTCAGCTGCGTAGCGGAAGCCTGTGAAACGACCCTCAAATACAATTCTGCTCTGTGCTCTCCTGCCACAAGGTGGCTAAAACTGTTTTAAAAGCCCAGGATTTGCAAGTGCTTTCAGTGATGCTGATACATCTACAGCCTTTCTGCAGCGCAGCACACGGCACACTAGAGACCAGATTTATTGTGCAGAAAATTGTGTATGTCTTATTTATATGAAGCAGCGATCAGAAAATGTTATTACCAAGTTTATTTCAATCCCTCCTCGGCTGAAGGGCTGGGCTTGGCTTTGTTGTTGGGTTTTTTTAGTAGAAGGAAAAGTCATTGTGCCCAGCCCATCCAGGGTGAGCGACAGGACCGCTGTGGGGCACAGCAGTGCCACAGGGAGCTCAGTGTCCACCTGCCCACGAGCCACAGCTCCACAAGGACATCAGCCTCACATTCCACACAGACTGTGGCAGAAACTTCAGCTTCTCACTCATTCTCCCTTTGTACTGCCTGCTGAATCCATCTACTCAAAGGCTAAATCAGAAACACTTGTCCAAACCTGGGTCAGCAAGTTCTTTTGTTGCTGTTGAATTCTTTGGACCCTGCACTGGGATGACGGGTGCCTTTCTTTAAATGGGTGATGTTTCCCAACAGCCAGCTGCTGTGCCATCAGAAACAGGGAAGTTGTTTTCACCAATTTCAGGAAATGGTGACAGTCTTCTCTGCAAACTTTTTGGAAGCTTATCTCCAGCTGTACAGTAGAGACAGGGCTTTTGTTTAATGGAAATGAAGCGTATCTTTTTCTTACAGATGCACCACTCACTATAGAGCTTTTTATGTGCGTCTTAGGTTTCCCTTTTTATTTTTTAACTTATTAACTCTGACAAGTAACCTCTTGGTTGTGAACAATTTAATTCACGATTCATTTTTCTGATTCAAAGTGAACACGAGTGCCCTAATCCCCTAATGGGAATTAATTGCATGTTTCAATGCTTAACTCTGATCCTTTCTCAATCCCCACTGGGACAAGTTTCTTCCTGAAGGATCTGTGTTTGTTATTCAAAACACAATCTGAAAGGTAATGATTTTTCTTATAAAAGAGACTCGGGCTGACTGAATATTAATGCTCTTTTTATTGTGAGGGAATGAGCTGCATCCAAGAAAAAACCTCGTTTATGTCATGAAGGATAAATTACGCTGAAGTATATCTGATAAAATACGGGGAAAAAAATCAGTGTGTTCTTATTCCCCTAAGTGAAAGCAGTTTGCCAGTAAATAAAGGCACACACTGTTTTTGCTTGGAAAGCTGTATTTTGATACAGAGAAAAATTGTTTAGTTCACCAAAGGGGAAATTGCTTGGCTACTGAGGATTTTTAAATGACACTGCTCTCGGCCAGCAACACACCCTTTTGGATAACTGACCTGACCTAACAGTTTACTAAAATCAGAGTAAATTGCAGAAAATAGATTAAATTTCTACCTGCAGTCTGTTTTTAAAGACTTCTCAAACTTGAAATACATTATTTAATGACACTCTTTCCAAGAGGAGCTGCACAGGCTCCTCTGATGTTGAGTGTCAGGCCAGATGACTGTGGATGAGGCAGGCTCTGCCCAGTCAGTGACCACAGGTAAAATGTGGGAAAACATCACAGTGCAAGAACTGCTTCTACCCTACAGAAATGATGGGGTATAAACAGGGCACAGCGTGAAAAAATAATGCAGGAACTATGAAGGTACCTTTCCCCCCTGTTACATTTCAGTAAAGCCAGTCTTTTATCCCATTTAAACCAATTTTGAATGTTTCATGCTCACAGATAAAACAAATGGTCGTTCAGGGTCTGTTTTCAAGAGGGGGCTCACACATGTGCAGACCAGCTACTTGAGGTGGTGCAGCACTTTGGGGTGTCTGTCTGGGAAAGAGAGGAGGAACGCAGCCTTACCTGGTCTCTCTGCCAGCAGCCCCAGCTTCCAAATTTCTCTCCCTGGCCCCAAAGCTTGCTGTTCAGCATTTGTCTGTCACTCAGTAAGGGGGACCTTGGTGCTGGTATTACTGCAAATCCATCAGCACATTCATGAGATGACTCAACACCAGGGTACACTTGCTTTTGGGGTGTCACTGAGCACGACACCACACACTTGCTGCAGCACAGAGAGAGAAGAATTCTTTAAGAAAGATTTAGAGTTTTTCCTGAGCATCAGGGATGTGTTGGCTGATGTTGGGGATTCCTTAGAGAATGTAATTTGGTTGCAGCAAAGAACTGCAAAAGGCTGACTTTCTCCTGGTGTCTGTTTCTCACTGATGCATTTTGTCTGAAAAGTTTCAGACAGGTTTTGAGTTGAATTGAGTATGATACTTAAATGTGGTGTAGGATGACAGGACCACCTTTGCATGTGCCTGAACAGCCTTTTGTGTAGGAGGTGCCTTGGCAGGGCTGTGGTTCTCCAGGGCATTGGCCCCATGGATAACGTACTTCTTTGTCTTTCAGCTGCTTTTGCAAGTACGATGGCCCGTGTCTTTGTCTACGGCACACTCAAGAAGGGCCAGCCCAACTACAAGCACATGATCAACACGGCCAAAGGGCTAGCGAAATTCCAAGGAAGGGGCCACACGGTGGAGAAGTACCCGCTGGTGATTGCAGGGAAATACAATATTCCTTACATGCTGAACATCCCGGGCACGGGCCACCACGTCGCTGGGGAGATTTACTCTGTCGACGAGCAGATGCTGCAGTTCCTGGATGAGTTCGAAGGCTGCCCAGACATGTACCAGCGCACCCTGATGCGAATTCAAGTGGTGGAGTGGGAAGGGAAGGGCGAGGCGCGGGCAGCGGCCGACGGCGTCCTGGAGTGCTTCGTGTACAGCACGGCCACGTACCCGCCCGAGTGGGTCGGGCTCCCCTACTATGACAATTACGACTCCTCAGGGAAGCACGGCCTCTCCTATGTCCTACGGGAAAGCCGGGAATAGAAACGGGAGGCGACGCAGCCTGGCCGAAGACGTAGTGCTAAGCAGGTGTTGCTCAGTAACCGTTCCAGGAAAGCTGTAATACCTTCTATTAAAATGCAGGATCTCTTGTAACCTTCCCAACCCAGGAGCCTTGGCGCTAGCGTTGAAGTCCTGTAGGCCTAGAGCTGCAGACTCCTCCCCAGGCAGTCAGTGTCCTCCTGGCCCCCCAACCTGCTGCAATCAACTGGGTTTGCACCAGGCTGTATGTGCACATCTGGTCTGGGGTCTAATTATTCCCTCAACTTCCCCCTTTGCCTTGGTGCATAATGGAGGTCACTGAAAGGCAGAGGAACAGATTCGTTCGGTTTTTTTCCCTGAATTGACAAATTTTCTTGCACTAATATCTGAAACTGATTTAAATGCCTGCAAAGTAAAGCACAACTCATGTTGAATATTGACTTGTAATGGTGTTTAGTAGGCTACTGCATGTAAACAGGGAAAGCCGATCATACAGATAACTTGGTGCTTCTAGACAAATATGGAATTGCTGGATATAATGTGAAGAGTATTCTTACTCTGCATTGCAATGGGTGTTTTTGTGAACTGGAAAGGTGTATTTTTAAACAATGTTTAGTTTTACAAAGCACTGTAAAGAAATATTGAGAGAATATAAGAGAGTTACATTTTAAATTAAATTTTTAATTTAACATTCTAAGCACTTTGAGTTCCACTTCTGTTCATTGAGTGACTGTAGGATTTGGGGGGCTGTGTGTCTGTGTGTGTGTGTGTATTGTGGGGGATGTCGGGGACCAGGAAAGGCAAACCTACACTGGAGCCATTGTGAGCACTTACTGTCAAGGTGACTTTTTGCCAAGCACTTTAATGCAGAACTTGCAACCATATGCAAACTGAGTTTCCTACTGGGGGAAAAGATTTTATATATATTATAAAAACATCCAAAGGACCTGTGTTGTGATTATTGCAACATTTAAATTGGGAAAAAAAATATGTAAAGAAGACTGTTATCCCCCTGACCCAACCAACTGTGCTGGTTTCTGTACAATCTGGGAAAATCGTGGCTTTCTGTTGTTACACTCTTGTGCCTTATATTTTCCTTCAGCTGCAGTGTTTGGTACAGATAGATTCAGTAGCCAAAGCTGCCAGAGGGACGGGAGCAGGCATTGTATGCCATGTAGTGAAGGTACCATCAAATGCAGCAAGAATAGAATTAAGAAAAATATTGTACTTTTGCTCCACTGCCAGTAGCCCTGTGATGGCCAGAGGAGATCCGGGGTAGGGAATCAGCCTAAACTTAAGCAGTAGTAGGCACTGCTGCATCTCATTTAGAAAAGCTTTTATGTTGCTGCAATAAGCAAAACAATAACTTGATAGCAGAATACTTGTGTCTCTTTACAATACTTGTCTGTTTAGGGCAACCTGTAGAGACTGAACTGTGCTCCTTTGGGAAGGGGCAAGATGGCTGTAAGACTTGTAAGGAGAACTGCAAGGTGTCTACCTCAGTTTCTCCAACTGCAACAGCATTAATTTTCTCAGAAGGCAGGTACTATCCAAACACTCTCCTTACTCATCTTGATGAGTTTTGTAAACTATGCTGCTACGCAGATCCCTGGACTACATATTCCCCCTTGGCCGTGTGATGTAGTTAATTAGCAGTGTCTCAGTAACATGAAGAATGCCTCTTCAGTCAGAAGTTTCAAGCAGAATCAAACGTTTCTGGTTGAACGTGTCACCAGCCCTGTCACAGACTGTTTTCATCCTTCGCCTTCCAGTAAAGGGCCGAGGCACCTCTGGCCACAAGGTTTCTTTCTGGGAAGTGGCAGGACTCTGCACATCCTAGGCAAGAAAATGAGAGCAGGCCTGCTCCTCTCTGGGGCAGTGGTCGAGGTCTCTTTGTCTCCCTTTCCTGTAAGAATTCAGGAGGAGGCCTGGTCTGAGGGACAGCACGTGCTCTTAGCAGTACCTTGGGGCAGCTAAAGGGATCTGAGAACAGTGCCAACTCCTTCTGTAAAAACTTGCATCCAGTAACCAGTATCAAGAAGATAAGGGTGGGGAAATTGAGTATGGAGTTTGAATGAAAAGACAATTCCCTTACAACTTGAAATGAAAATATATGACAAATGTCTGCACTAGCAAAATAAAGCCTCTAACCTGTAATTTAAATCTAATCTGTACAAATCATTCAAAATATAATACTATATAAGTATTTTAAATATATAATAAATAATTCTGTAATAATTTATTATTAGTTAATAAATAATAATTCAATAAATATATATCCTAATTCAAAATAAATCTGATCAGAATCTAAGCCATTGGTGGTACTTGTGCAGCACTTATACAGAGTAAAGGAGAACTGCTCAGTTTGCTCAGTGGTTAATTTTTCATTCTTGCCAACCATTCTGTACAGCCTGGCTGGGGCCTCAAACCAGGGACATTGCTGTGAAGAAGACAAATCAGATTTGGGCTTTTGTTGTGTTTTCTTTTTTTAAAAAAAGAGGCTTTTCCTGTTTCAAAGCAGAAATGGTATTTTATTGATTTTATTTGATCCTGAAAAATCAAAGCGTTACAAAGATTATGTACAAGTATTTCTGGAAGTAAAAATCTGGGATCTGTTGCCAAGATTTAACATCTGTGTTTGCTGTCTTAACCACTGATACAGTAAATATGCCTGTATAAAATCTTGTGCGTAGTACTGTCCGTTTTCTGTGAATTGCCTTAATGTTACTTCACAGATAAAAATAATAAAGGCTTAGTTAATTCAACAGTGTGGAGACAACCAGTTCATTCGAGTTCCACCAGCAGATCTTCTTCTCCAACGGTGTCACCAGCCTTGCAGTGCACAGCTTTCACCTAGGGTACAGAAACAGCAGAATTTAAACCCTTCCTCGACAGGCTGGTGAAATAAATGGCTTGGCTGACGTGACTCGTATTGCACAGAGCACTGCATGCACGGGGTGATGGCCATGGGCAGCGTGAGGACACCCCAGGGACACAGATCCTCCTGTGCTGCAAGGGCCTCCAGAGGCTGAGTGCTCAGAGCCCAGCTGGGTTTTGAGTACCAGTGCTTGACAAGTGGTGTCCAACCCCATCAGGGTATGCAGGCACCCACCATTAGCTGGTTTGCTTGCAACAAGAGGTGCTTGAAGACCTGAATGTCGGATACAGATGCCACCTTTTAAAAAAGCACCTTTCTTCACCTGGTTGCACTGCTGTTTATTTGTTTTAAATCAGAGGACAGGCTGACTCTTCAATACTCGTGTTGGAACGTTGCAATGAAATATTCCATTTCTTTCATTACAGTTCTTAAATATAGCTGAATTTGGGAACTGCAGCCATGAAGTGGGTTTCTCTCAATGTCCAGAGGGTTGGGATAGATGATTCAAATCTGAATTGGGATTCTTTAACATAACTGAACTTGGCAAAGGGCTGCCACTGTCAAGTAAGTGCAACTACGTTCTGTAGATCAATTACATACTCACATGCAGATTCCCTCATTTCCTCTATAAAAGGCTGCAACATGTTTGAATTCCATTTCAGCACATGAAGCAACAAAAAATATTTGAAGCTGTACAGAGTTTGGTTCCAGTATTAATTCAGAGCTCACACTGACATGCCCAAATCCTTGTTCAGCAGATAGCTCATTTTAATCATCCAAACACTACCCTGGGCTCCTGAAGGAAATGCACAGCATACCCCAAGTACCAGGCTATGATGGACACGCTATTGCCCACATCCATGTTTGACAGTCCAGAGCCACGTGAGCTGTAAGCAGATCTCTGGCTCTGTAGCACAGGCAGACTCACAGCACTGCTCAAGAAATGATGCTGAGCACGGGCAAAGGCAGCGTGATACGTACAAACAAGGGCTTTATTTTTAAATCAGTAGCTGGGCAGCGTACCCAATTACGGAGCCTCAATCTTCTAGGAGATGAAAGCAGTGTGAAAAACATTCTACCCCTTGCTTTTCTTTTTCTACAAAGCCAAGGTTCAGCAAACATCGGAGCTAACCCGCGTTTCAAACTCCCCAATGATTTCTGCCGTGCAGCGGGGCCGGCTCCTTGCGCTGACCCAGGCGCAGCTGTCCTGTAGAAGACAGGAGGCTCGCCAGTTCCTCTCCAGCTTTCTCTCAGTTTTAAACCACCTGCAGCTGGAGTAAACTCAAAGCAGATAAAAACAAGCCACTTTTCTCACAATTACAAACAGGAAGATGGGGTTTGATACAGAAAAGGAATTCAAGTCAGGAATGAAAATGGGAACATCTTCCAGCTGAAGACAAACGAACTGAGTTTCAAAACACAGTTTCAAAGCATCAAAACATGGACTAAAAGTCTGTGCCAAACATCCCATTCCTGTGGAGAGGCCAAGTTATTTTAGCACTCAGAGCCATGACTTTGCACTGCAGAACAGGATGAATTCTGTTTAGCAGCTTCATTTCTACACAGCCCAAAACTTTTGTGTTTATTCAAATTTTTATCATTCTAAAGGTCAAATAACGTGCTTGCTATTAAAATGGGCACACCAAGGGGACATTGCAAGGCGCACATGAGGCCCTCTGAATGGCCTGTGCACCTTTCACATCCTACCTTGAAGGATTAATAAACCAAACACAGGTTTTATGTGGCATCTCTACTGAGTGAGTGGGAAATATTTATTATTGGGAGAAGTACAAGTAGGATTGTAAGGAACAGGCCCATGGATTGCAGAACACCTTGGTGGGAAAGGGAAGGTTAAAGTGAAAAATAAATGGGGTGGGTGGGAGAGGGAGTGGCATTTTAATTATAAATACTCACTAGTTAAAACCAGTGGATGCACAGAGCAGCAATAAGGGGCTAAACAAGCGCTGATGAAAAACTAAATGCTTGGAAATATTATTCAAGTGAGAAAATAAATTATACAGAAATTAATGCATGAAATAAAATAATAAAGTGGTAACGTTAGAGCAAAAGGTAAAGGAACATACTCCTTCTCTCAGTGTTTTTTTCTCTTGAGACCCTATTTTGCACTGGATACACTGGAAGAGGCAAGTCCTGGGACCCAGCCTTGGTGACAATTTTAGAGCTGTGCCAAATAAGCCTTTCTTGTAAACACACAAACAGTCCTTGGCATTGAGAGCCATCCTGAGATCTCAGCAAACCTTGCCAGTGGCAAACCCCGTCCCTGCCTGCAGAGTCTGCTGCCTCCATGCGGGCTGAAGGGTCCTGCCCTGGGCTTTGTGCTTCAGAGAGAGCAGAGGGGCTTGACCCCAGGCAGAGATGGGCTACGGCAGGTTAGGAAATAGGCAATAGAGGAGAATACATAATCCAGATCCAGACTGTGCTCTCCCATTGGAAAGGATGGATCTGGGGCCCATGTCCAGGTGATGGTTTCAGGCTGCGAATTATAATCTGGCACAGGGATGCTCTGAAGTCCCAACCTGAGGCCTGACAGTCCCCAGACCAGCTGGGGTTTAGGGCATGCCCTTGTCACATAAGCTTAACCAGTTCCCTGCCCAGAGTGCTGGTTTTGGCACATCCTACACTGCAGGAAAGTCCCAGCTCCAGGGCTGCAACGCTGATCCCTCAGAAGCAAGATAGCACAATGCACAGCCTTGCAAAGCTTAACAAATGTGTGGATCCAGGCTAGATATTTAACAGTCACAATAATAAAAAATTGCTGTTTTTTCCCTCCTGCAAAAGCACTTTCTATGCCTTGTTCTGGGTGGGTTTTTTAAATGTCAAATTATTTGCCATTAAATAATTAACTGGCAAAGAGATCTCTCTTCTTCAGTTGCTCTCTGGAAAGATGAAATTTGGAGAAATGGTCTGCAACACCTTTCAATTCAACTTGGCATTGTAACACCACAGAAAACAAATCATTTAGAAGAAAGGGAGTTATATGAATTTCCGAAGCCAGTAAAACTATTTCCTGCTGTGCTATCTAAGGCTCGGAACTACTTAACAGCATTCACAGCAGATGCAAATGTTACAAAATTAAAGACACCTCACTTTGAAAGACTTACAACAATCAGACTTAATTCCTTAACAACCAGAATCCTCCTTTTTTCCTTTTTAAATTCTATCCTGTTTGACAAGTTGCATATGGTTTTAAGTGACCTAAGGTAGCTTACCTTGCCTGTTTTAGCAGCAATCATACTGTTCTGCATTTTCATTGCTTCAATTACACAAATCTCTTGACCTTCCGAAACCTGGTGAAATTCAAGCAGTACAAAATGAGGATAGAGGATTTGAAATGTTCCAAGTGTGATGATTCTTATGGAAAATAAAAGGATTATTTCATTAAATGCTATAAAGACTTTCATGACACAAGTCAAGTCAGCCAGTTACACAGTCGCAACAGAAATGACAATCACAAAACTGGCAGCAAAATAGGGGAAAAAAAATCACCTTCTTAAAACTATCACGCCAAGCAAAACTGAAAGACTCCTCTCCCATCCCATCCATTCAGCTCCAACTTCTACAGTTCACATTCCACAGTTCACACCACCACAGTTCACCGTCAATTAAATGCAGAGCAAAATTTAATTTGTGCATTTTTGGCTGGGGAACTTGTGCTTTGCTTCCCTGGCACAGGGCCCACAGATACTCATACTGATTCAGAAGCCAGAAGTTTCTTGGCAGGTGTCCGGGGAGCTTGGGCTGGAAGGTCCAGCAATACCCAGTGGGCTAATGCTGAGGAGAATGTCACGCCTCTGCACAGGGCAGCATTTGATGGCAACTGATGACTTTGGACTGACAGAAAGGAGCACACTGGTGAGGAGCCACCAGCTCTCATCCACAGGGGAGGCACCACGGAGACAAACCCATCATTTCACCACAACTCAGAACTCTTAAAAGGAAACACTGAGGTTTCCTCCTTCTGCTAGTTTGTGTCCTGCTAGCAGGCATGTGCAAGCTCAAAGTCACCAGGAACCCGCTGGGCTCCCTGTGCCTCCCAGTCAGATCCTCCCTCCAATGTCTTGAACCACCTTGCACAGAGGAAAATGCCACTCAAGGCTTGACAGTGGTTGGGGGGGCTGACTAAACATGAGGGGCAAACCAGGGGATTGGGAATTTACCCCGTGTAACCCAGCGGTCAGCCGGTCATCCCACAAAGATGATGTATGCCAGGGAGGGAAGGGTGCCAGGCCCTACATGGCAGGATTTAGGACCTCCACACTCCTATGGGATGCCTGGTTCCGAGTGCCCACTCCAAGTCTTTTCATTGGGCACTTTTGCAGATGGAATCTGCTATATCCTCATTATGGCAGCAAGTTTGGGATACTTTCACTCTGATGTCCAAGTTTCATTAAAGAGGGTAATCTGAAACCTGCAGGAATCTGGTTTATGCACTGTTACATGTGCCAGTGCCAAAAAAATGTTTGTTTATGTACACACATATATACACATAGATATATTTCTCTCATTATATGTAAAATGAATAATACCTATTTAAGGACAAGTGTTTACCACTTTGGAGGAATATATTAGCAGACAGGTGTGAAGTCAGAGATCAAATGCACATTGCATGAAGAACATTCCAAAAATTTAAGTAAAGCTATTTTTTCACTAACTGACTGAAAAGCACTGATGTCTGCCTATGGATTCTGAGCAAAACAAAACAAAAAACATTACATTAAAAGGTGCTTACACACCCTTTCTCCAACAGACTGGCAACAACAGTATGACAGGTTTTAGAGTTACGGAAAGCATTTGCTATGGGAATATGGTGTACTAACTGGATACAGAGAATAACCAAAACCCAGCACTTCACCTGCAGAAATTCCATCCTGAGCTCCAGGCAAGCATTTAAGTCGTTAGCAGGTGTCCAATTCGGTGAATAGTATCAAAGATTGTTCTTTGTCCCCAGTTATTTCCCGTCTATTCCCTTTCCCTGTCTTTTGTCTCCTTCCTTCCACACCTGCTGCTCTGCCCTTAGCCTTGTCCCAGCAGCTCACTCTTCCCTTCCTTTCTTCTTCTCCTCTCCTTCTCCCTACCTCATTGCTTTCCTTCCATCTGCTCTGAACTTTACACACGTTTCTGATGTTAAGAGGAAGAAATGAATATCTACTTTAAAAGAAGGAAAAAAAACAGGCAAGAAAGTTTGTTGGAAAAGGGTTTTGTTTCAATAATGCTATTATTAAAATATGCATTTCAGAAACAACTTTGCCACCCTCTGGTTAAGCTCAGCTAGCAGAGAGCCAAGAACACAGGCCTCTAGAGGTTGCTGAAGATTGAGATGCTAAGGAGGACAGATCTGAATTCAGTGGCCTAATTACAAGTCCACAAGAAACTCTTTCCTTGAGCTGTTACATTTAACTGTAACATGGCTTCATCAGGAGGATGGTGTGCAAATGAACCAGTTAGCAATTATCCAAACAGAGTTCTGGAAACACATCTACAGGAAAAGTACAGAATTGTCTCAGTAGACCTGAAGTATGGTACTAAAATGCCAGGAAGTATTAGTGATTGTGGGATGGAAATATCCCTTAATCTGAATTTCTTCTCAGTTTCCCCTCTTTCTCAAAAATAAAGTTTTTGTGTTTTATATAATACCTGCTGGGTTGATGACAAAGGAAGCAGCGTCTGGGAAGGAAATAAGCCCCTCAACCCACAAAATTTGTAGCTGAAGTATCCAGTTAACATCTAGTCTTACTAATTTGAAAGGAAGGAGGCACTTTGAGCAGGTACCACGTGTGAAAATGCTGTGTCAGTACTTCTGATGATGTGCAATTTGTTGAAAATTATCTTGGCGCAAGTGTCACTTAAGCACAGGAGTTTAATTACTGTTCTTATGTTAAACCTTTACAGCTCCACTCATTGTGTTGAAAAGCGACAAATCCTAAAATTAGGCACTTGTATCTCTCTTTCCTCTTTTTCAGTCTTTTGGGCATTGTCCAATTTCTTTCATTCTATAATTGCACATATCCTTTTGCCTGTTATTTAGCCTGCAGATGAAAACTGCAGAGATGCGTACAACTTCTTGCTGTCTAACTTATTTAAGGATTTATCTGGACCATTTTTAATGCTGCATTTTCATCATATAATTTATTTCTTTCAGTGGATGGTAAACCAGTGAAAACCACCATCTTTACATTTCCATTTAGAGAGGTCTCAGTGATGACCCAAATCTGTCAAAACAGGCAACTAAAATCAAACAAAAAAATCTCATTTATTTGAACCAAGTAAAGTAAAAGGGCTCCTTTTTTTTTAAAAGAAATTAATCTCAAGTATCTTTTTCACAGAGTCACACTACAGACAAATTGACCTTTACATTGCTTGGTATATCAAAATAAATGAGTGATTAACTGCTAGAACTGCAGCCTGTATTTTAGCAGTTTATTTCTGCATGGTGCAGTTCAAAGTAGCTGTTCAGTTTTGTTCTCCACACAGTGAAAAGGAAAAAGAAACAGAAAAGAGAAAGAAAAAAAAAGAGAAGAAAAAAGATCATTGAAGAGGAGGGTACTTAACATCTCGATGCTGCTAACAATTGTAATGTGAATTTGGGAACAGTCAGTGGTGCTGTTTGAATAACTCAGGGACTGCACAGTGGTTGCTCTCTCCGCTGGCCAAAAGGTTACACACAGGACAGGGAACTGTCTCCGGTCATTTCCCAGCCAAGCAGCTCACGCCACAGGGTGGAAGCACAATCTGAGGAGCAGCAATGCCGACCCGCTCTCATTGCACCTACATGAGGACCATAAAGACTATCCGCGCTCAGAGATAGGGCTCTTTAAAGCTCAGAAGCACGAAAAGACAGTGCACACCCGAGGGCATTGCTACCACGGGACCTTTGTGAATATGGTACACTTTCTGCAGACTTTTGTGCGTCATCGGGTAAAGACTTAATGATTGTGACAGGACGTCTTCCATGTTAGGCTTACAAAATGGTCACAAGCCCCACAAGTCTTTCTGATAAACCCAATGGGCACTGATGTATTTCCCCGCTCTCTGTCTAATTGGTGTAAAGTTTGCAGATCTGAATCACAGATCTTTTATCCAGCTTGCTGCGTCCTCTCCTTTGACATGAGGTCAGGGTTCACATTCGCATCCGATTATCGAAGTGGCACTCATTAACCGGCAGCCTGCCTCACACCAAAATGAGTTCGCTGGAAGGGGAACTCGGCCCATTTACTCAGCAGATTTCAGCATTTTAAGGAGGCCTGAATGTCACACAGTATTGCTACGTTTTGAGGAGTTTCAGACATCTCCAGCTGATGATTAATTGTGAGTGATGGGAAATAAAATCCAGTAAAGCCAGCTGCTTGCCATGGTCGGCAAAATTACTATAATGGATATAGGCTGCCAATTTTCCAGTTTTACTGGCAAGTCTTCCAAGTGTAATTAAGGGAAGTTATAAATGATATGGAAATCTATCAAGTCCCATTTATTTTCAGAGGACTCTTTCCCCTGAGACTTTTATCTTCAAGCTTATAGTTTGCTTTGTTGTGCTAATGATTTAAACCACTTCTTATTTCTGATTAAAGCCCCCAATATCCTTCACAAGAAGTTAGATCCAGTTTATTCAGAAGGATTTAAAGAAACAGAAGCCTTTTTAAAGTTGTGTTTGTAAGCCATGCTGAGCTCCCACTTCCTCTGTGGAGGCATAACAGAGCATCCTCCATCTTAGGCACCTCACTACCATCTGGATTTCCACTTCTGACAAATTCTGGGGACAGGGAAAGATTTGGTGGGGAAGAAGGGAGAGAAAAGAGTGAATTAAAAAGAAATAAAATTAAAAAAACCCACCATCAACAAAACCCTAACTTGCCTCCCAATCCTAAATCCTTCAAAAACAAAGATCATAGGAGCTGCTTAGACACCAGGCATTTAGCACAGAGTGGTGTTGCTCACTAATGTTGTTTGATTTGGAATAAAAGCATGAAAATGATGTGCAAAGGCCTAAAATTGGAGATGTAAAGGATGACTGCACAGTATTCCATTTCTCAATTTCATCCTTCAGAGCCACAAAATGGGGGTGATACAGTTACTGGATGAGATTTACAGTAACAGCTGTGGTCTTCCCACACAAGGGAGGACCTTCTAATGGGCTAAGGTCTGTTTTGAACAGACGGGGAGTAGCAAAACAAGGTTCCCTATTAAGGGTGTGCAGTAATATTCCTGATAAAGAAAATGAGTAGTGGTAGTCAGATTGCTTTAAAAGACCTAAATCTCCTTTTGC
>VWZT01013955.1:715686-824993 GCA_013397055.1 Pachycephala philippinensis
GGGAGCGGGGAGCCGGGGGCGGCCGCAGCTGCCGCCGCCGCAGCAGCGCTTCGCACAACGCTTTGACAACTCCATCAGCGCAGTCTCAAGGTAGCTGTCAATCAGGATGCATCATTTAATACAACAGCACACTAAGGATTTTCTCCTACAACCCACATGACAGCGTATCTACAGCTCTATTTATATCAGCGCCCAGTTGTGTTTACAATGCTGTTGTAATTAGAAAAGATGCAACAGGCAGCAATATTATCCAGATTCCCATTTTGCCAAGCTGCCGTGTAAAGTGCGATCTTGCTTCACAGAGTCATGCTAAATGACAAAAGCGCTATTTTCTTCAGTCTCTGTGCTCAGACAGCACTTCATTTGCAGCTATCTATAATTAGATTAATGGTGTAGTGCCGTACAAAGCAGGCCCACTTCACATCAGATAGCATATGAATTAGGACAAACACTTATTTCAATTCCAGGCAGAGAAAGCAGTGACTGGGGTATTTAGCATACCCTTTATGGTGGAATGAGATGTTAATTGTGTACCATTACCTCTAAACTGCTTGCTTGTTGTATAAATCACTGTGCTAATTGATGCAGAGATAGAAACGTAGCCACAGGCAAGAAAGCAACGGAATGAGAGCTGAAGATGGTGGATAAAGGATTATCGGGTAAAACCATATGGAGATGAGATTCCTTTGAAACCTGCCCACAAGCACTACTACTATGAACTACAGGGGGAAAAGTGCTGCACGGATGCTTAAGAAAAAATATATATAGTTTACATCATCGTTTCGGAACAGAATCTTAGAAGTGAATCCAAGCCAAGCAGAAAACTGAAGAATAAATGTGTGTAATGAACCTCAACACGTGCTTCCAAAAGACAAGTAGCAGGCTGAGCACGGCCTGGGAACAGTCACCACAATTGCCCGGATTTGGGGGGCCTGAGTTAATAAGTAACACTTGCAAACTATGCAAAGCAGATGTTCCCTGACCCAACCGAGGACTAGAAATGCAGGCTCTGCAAACAGAAAATGTCTGTGCAAAAATAAAATAAAATAGATTAAAACAAATAAATAGAAAAACCAACCAGGACATTCAGTGATAAGCTAAACGTCCTAATAAGGAGGAAGAAGGGAAGCAGCTTTACACACCTGTAGTAACAATTATTCATGTTCTGGCCCGTGTATATGTAGACAAGAAAGCTCATATAAATCCCCCTCCATATGCTGCACAAACAAGAGGAGAATCTCTCAGAAGTAACAAGTAGCTGTGTCAGCACCAGGACTATCAAGGCCCGCCTGTTCTCAGGTGGGGTTTGTAGTTGTTTGTCATGTAAAACACCATCTCAGCCTTGAGGGTATTCCCAGCTGCACCTGCTGGTTGTACATTCTCTCACCTTAAAAAACCTGAGTTTAACCAAACCCTCTGACAACACTCCCTACCACAAAGAGTTGTAGCTTCCTCCTTCAACTGGACACATTTTATTCAAGAAAAAGGTTGGACCATAGTGCTTTTGGGATTCTTCCTTCTCTGATATGCTTGGCTGAAGTCAATCAGCTGAGTCAAAGGTACTGCAAAGCCAGGGAACAAATACATATGGAGCTTTCAGCATGCCTGCCCCAGCCTTAGATTCCTAAAAATAGCATTGAAAAAGGAAGATGAGCTACAACACCATCTTGAACACCACATTTCAGCTTGGTGATGTGCTCACCTTTGAGCCACACTTATTCCCCTACAGACACTGCAATTCGGTTGGGCATCATTTTTATTCTGCAAAAGAGTGGCTCCAGTATACCTGCTGGAGTCAACACCACTGCACTCCAAACCTAAATCCCCTCTTTACCCTCTGTCCTCCAAACTATTGTATAAACTTTTTCTTCAAGTTTCTTGTTCAGAAAACTTGGTTGAACTTGTACACAGCTAAGACTTAGCTTCATGCTTTGATCACTAAGAAAATGCTAGCAACTAAAATACTACACAAATGTCCTGTTCTAAGAAAATTTATTTCTTTCTCTTGCAACATGATACCTGAGAGCAAGTGCTAACTTTCAGCCACAAGCTCTAAGATCTCAGTACATTAAATAAACTTCCAAAAAGTACAAGGTATCTTCCCCTTGAGTGTTCAATCCCCACTACTCCAGTGTTTGATATTGCCTTAGCTTAAAAGAGCAAAGAGAATACTCTATGTCTGCTAGACACCTTGCTCTCCAAGGTTCATTAAAAAGAGTGAGATGCTAGGTTTTCCAACCTTGTTTTTAATTTTCCTTTGGAACTACTTGTTTTTCCTACTCATGACACTTAATTATTACTTGGGGCAAGAGGGGTTAAAGTGATAATTATTACTTGGGGTGGGAGGGGTTAAAGTGCTGCAGCAGTGTCTGTTGATCTCAGTTCCCAAAGAAATACACATAACAAATATATATGTAGATGTGTATCCATGTATATAAAGGGAGGGCTTAGGGGTGGACAGTTAGCCATTACAAACAAGCAGTACTAATGTACAAATTACTGCTTGCCGCAAAAATCAAGTGAATAGCAGAAGAGAATCATGTACTGGTTGATGAAGTGCTTCAATTACTCTGAGAGGAACCTTTAGATTATTTCCAACACAATACACCAAACAGGAGTAAGCAGAGTGATGGTAAAGACATTTTGAAATTACAATAGAGTTCCACAGTTTTAGATTTTGGTCACCAGACATACTAGTCTGAGGACTATCCTCCTTTATCACTGAAGCTTACAATTTTGAGGAAACACTAGCTTATCTGGGCAACCAAAGGGACCTAAGAAATAGAAACAAATGGTAGTAGAAAAATGCCCCTGTGTTGACTACTTTGAAATAACACCTCCCAAGTGTGTGGCTAGTTGACGTAAATGGAAATGCATTGAGGAAAAGAGCTGTGAAGCTGTGTAACAGTCCTGTTCCTAATCATTAATCACTTTTTTTAGGCCATTTAAACTAGCCCATTAGAGCCTGCAGCAAAATGCCAACACTCCCATCACTTGCATGTCAGCAGTGCTGGTGTTAACAGGAGAAAATATATGGTTTCTATGACTGTGCCCCAGTTCTACAGCATTTGCTACTTTTAATTGAAAGAGGCAGTTAAACACAAGGTAAATCATTCAGTTAGCTAAGCTGTTTAATAACACATAATTGATAATGTCAATATGTTACAGTGACATAATGCATCACTTTCATCACCCTTATGCTTCAAATACGGTCAACTTATACTTCAAACATTTACTTTAAATCTGCTATTTAATGACAAAGCCGGGGAGAACTGCCCTGAGTACCACATGTGGAACATAGGTAAAACACTGCCTCAACTCATCTGCAGGTTGGTTAGAAACGGATTTCTGCCACAACACTTGCAACTTTGAGAAAATGGCTTGGTTACATTATTAGTGGCTTGCTTTTTGTCTCAAAACACCAGAAGTTCCTACTGTAATAATTTATATTTCTCTGATAAAATCTGTTGAAAAAGAGCATGAAAATATCTGCACAAGAAAAAGCAACTACTTGTTTTCTGAAATGTGTCCCAATCCTGCAGGCTTTTGCCTAACTTTTCACACATTACCAGGCCAACAGCAGCCATCAGGACTTCCTTTTAGTATAAGGCAGATCACCTGCTTAAGTGTTTACAAAATCATGCCCCCTAAACATGGAATATGGTCTAGAGGTAGAAAAAATATATCTTATCAGCTATGTACAGACAGTGTGGTTAAACATGACTAATCGTATTATACTGAGGTTTTTAACATGTATTAATTTTTTAAAAAAATTTATTTCTACAAGTATTTAAAATGGGCAAGAACATTTGACCTGTTTATTTCATATAACAATAAAAATTTAACCACTGACAAGAACCATGCAATTGGTTCTCCATTGTGTAGCAGAGAACAACCAGATGGCTGCAAAATGGGATGGGGCTTTGGTTTTATTTTTCAAAAAAATACACCCCCCTAAAAAAAACCGACCAAACAAACAGAACACAAAAAACCCAAACCAAACAAACAAACAAATTATTTAAGTGACTGCTGTTACAGGATGCATGCAGGAAAAGGTGAGGGGCAGACCCAGTGGTAGCAGGCAAGATTAAATGTGCTGATACTCTGAACCTCCATGTAACTACACCTATTAAAGTTACCCACATGTAACTATAGTATTTGCTTGCCGTGAGATTGCAGTTGTACCACAGGCAACATGGCTAGGAAGGCTCAGTATGCTGAAAATAAAAATATGCCGCCTCATAAGTAGCCACTTGCCCTGCTCCTGTTCTTACCCTTGGAAAGTAGCTGTAGAGGTAGTGGTAATATCATCACCTACAACTACATCTTCAAATCTTTCAGAGAGAAGTTTAGTGCAGCTGTCCCAGAGTTCACTGTCTGAGGAGTTACGCAGATGTCCCCAACTAAAAGGCTGCCATGAGCTGCACTGGCCACAGGTGACTACGAACTCAGCTGTATGTCTTGACACAGTGACTTGTTAGAGTAAGGGATTCTCATGACAATAAAAAGCAAGTCCATTGATAATAAATGGCACAAGGCTCACAAAAGCAACCTGTAAAGTCTGGTTTGACTAGAGACCAAAGTAATTATAAGAAGAGAAAAGCCAAAAATATGTAAAACTAAAGTACCAATTACGTAGCAACCCAGAACCTGTAAGATACTTACTACTTTTCACTATGCCTCCTTTTGGTTAACTACAAATTTGTAAGCTACTAAGTAAGTTTAGTATGGAAGTACTTTTTGAAAAGTACCATCTGATTTGGGGCAAAACATATCCTCACTAGGAAGAAAACCAACCTATTGAGTAGAATTCATTTGCAGAAAGGTCAAGCAAATGCTGCTTCATTTGTAGACAGCAATGTTTTTCCCCCTCTGGGTGGCCAGGATATAATAAATGTTTGACTCCTCTTCCCTTAAAGCTCAGCGCTACTTTTGGCACTCACTTAAATGGAGGAAAAAGCAGAGCAGAGAGAGGTCTTTCATTCACTGTGAGGATATCTACAACCACAGAGAACATTTAGATAGACCTTAATTTCCACTGACTGCAAAAATCGTTTTAGTCTGTACATTTCACAGGGAGAAAACTGCAGAGCAAACTGCATTCTTTCACAGCTTACTAAGTTTTCTAATGGTTGGGCAAGCACTGGTTAGAGCTTGGTCTGTTAATTTGCCTTGGAATGCTTCCAAATACTACTTGGTAAGCCACAGCATATTTCTGTTTTGTTTTGTACAGCAGGTAGCACAATGACATCTACAGCTGGAGAAAAATGTGTGTAGAAGGCCAAGGCCTTTTTACAGACATTTGATTCAGTTTATTTCAATCCTCTCTGGATTGAAATACGGATTCAGGAAAGTTTAAATATGAAGCCCCTTGAACCTGGGCAAGTCCAGATACATTTGTAAGGCTGTTGCAAACTCAAAATTCCAAGCAGGAGTCTAGATGGTCATGAGGGGAAGCTGTGAGAAAGGAGTACATGTGTGAGAACTCAAGTCATCCAAGATGGTGCAATTTTACATAAATGGTGTGATAATCTCTTCCATACCTCTTCCTGACAGACACTCCATTGTCACACCATGGCAATTACACAGCCTGACTACTGATTTAGGGGGTTTAGTAGCATTACTGACCGCGTTAGAGATAGAGAGGCTTTAAATCCTGGATGTGATCTTGTTCTGAATTTGTTTTTGTCGGTAGTCCCACTGATTTCACTCAGTTCATGGTATCACCCAAGATACTTCAGTTAGAACTTTCAATTCAGTAAGACCTAAATGAATTACTACACTGAACATAAATAAGGACATATCTGCCTGGAAAAAAATTTTTTGAAAAATGAATCCCTCATTCTTACTGTCTTCTTCAGGAGGGGACTGGTGAGAAACCACTAAATTGCGCTCTACTTTTTCATTCCACAGTTTAAAGAAATTTAGTTTTTATTTCAGATGCAATAAAATAAAAGACTGTCAGTAAGAATATGAAAATCCACACAAAATCTATACATTTTATTATATGTAATAAAACAGGGTTTAGTTATGGTTTTTTAATTATTCTGGATACTAAATCATCATGAAAGTCTCAGCCATAGCAGAGCACTGGTGTGGTACCTGTTTCCTACCATTAAATTTCCAGTGATTGTTTCATGGCATTAGGAAGGATATATACATTAGCAATAGATGCACATTCTCTAACCTTTGCAATTTAAGAACACATGCTATTGCATCCATGAGTACTAGCAGAACTATGCATGTAGGACTTAAAATTCTTTTATGTTACACACTAGTGCTTTTGTAATTCAAAACTTTCATGATAACCTTTGCTACTATCTAAGGGCTAGATTCAAAAAGACCTAAATACCTAAAGTAGGACACTTAGGCAAAAATGAAGCACCTAAATCCAAACTGGCAATACAAACCCCCGATCATCTGTCACTTAGCACTGAAGGTACTTGTATTCTATCCTCCCTCCTGGTTCAAAATACACATTTGGTGTTCTGCTACTGTACCTCCTCAGTACCACATAATACAGATACTCCCTTCTTCAAGTCCAAATGTGACACAAAAGTCAGGAGAACAGGGTCCAGTTCTGCTCTAGGGGCCACTTCTACCTTCTAGCAGCCTTCCACTACATAAAGGGATCTACAAGAGAGTTGGAGAGGGACCTTTTACAAGGGCCTCTAGTGACAAGAAGAAAGGGTGATGGCTTTAAACTGCAAGAGGGTAAATTTAAATAAGATATTAGGAAGAAACTCTTTACTGTGAGGTTGGTGAGACACTGGAACAGGCTGCCCAGAGAGGCTGCAGATGCCCTATCCCTGGCAGTGTTCAAGGCCAGGTTAGACAGGGCATTGAGCAACGTGGTCTTGTGGAAAGTGTCCCTGCCCATAGCAGGAGGGTTGGAATGAGATGATGTTTAAGGTTCCTTCCAACCCAAACTACGATTCTATGATTAGACAATTTATGAGTGAGCTGTCTTAGCCCAAACCATTAACACTCCTGTAACAAGTGTGTCCTGGGACTCGTTTATCAGTGAGCAGCAACACTATTCAGTGGATTTTGGACTGGAGATGAAGTGATGAACGTTACTGTATGCAATACCTCAACATAAAGAAGAACTTCTTTCCACTGAGGGTGGCAGAGTGCTGGGGCAGGCTGCCCAGGGAGGGTGTGGAGTCTCCCTCTCTGGACATATTCAAAACCCCCCTGGACACATTCCTGTGTCACCTGCTCCGGGTGACCTTGCCTTGGCAGGGGGGTTGGACCAAATGATCTCCAGAGGTCCCATCCAACCCTAAGGATTCTGTGATCCTGTGAAATATGGTTGATAGGGCAGTAAAAGGCAATCACCCAAACTACCATCAGACTAGAGCACTTCAATTAACAACCCATAGCCACCCCCACCAAAGTTATTAGTGTGTGAGCTTTGGCCGTTACTTCATAATTGATTTAACCTCTGTCCTCACAGCAATATTTTGAAGTTCCTAGTTAAAGTGATTTAGCGTTTAATTTTTTAATTAAACTGAGTCTTTGCGAAGCATTCACAGAGTGTACTGATCTCCGTATTTCATCTCTGTTACTGACTCAGTTTTTGACACCATTAAAGGATCACGTGAAACTCTCCAACTATCCTAATGAAAACAGTGCAGAAAGAAAGCTAGGAATATTTCTTTAAATGCAAATCAAACTCAAAGATAACGGACTTTGAATAAATATTTTATCAGTTCTCCACTTCACTGAACAATCTTTTTTTTTTAATGCCATGGGAAATATATTTGCAATTGTCATTATAGGATTTCTTTTAGAGATGCATTTTCCTAGAATCAGAGAATGGTTTGGTTTAAAAGGGACCTTAAAGATCATCTAGTTCTGGCCCCCCTGCCATTGGCAGAGATTCCTCCCACCAGACCAGGTTGCTCCGATTTTACACATTCCATTCTATCTTATTGTGTATTTAAACTATGTTTATTCCTGTTTATTCCTCATGCCAGCATTTTTTGAGTGTAATCCCACAGAATGATTGCTCAGACAACCTGCAATAGATCTGGAGTATTACACTTGGAGCTACCACTGGTTTAGATCCAAAAGCTATTTTCCAGGGTCACCAGACTAATATCTCTGCTGGTTTAAAAGGTGAAATGCAACTTGTACTGCACTTATTTCAATCACTAGAAAACTTTGTTGGGTTTTTTTAACTGTGGTTCTTTGCTTCAAAAACACAAAAGCACTATTCACAAGACATTTGAACTCATTTTTAAGTCTGTTGTTAATCAGTGAATTTCTCTACTCTGGGAGAAGACTGGGAATTATTCACTGGCCACAAGGTAAAAACCAGTCAACTGGAAAGAATTTCAGCAGCAATAATATGGTAGGGTAACATATCCATAGTTAGATATCTATTTTCAACATATCAGTTCATCACACTTGGCATAAATAGCAACCAGAGTGAGCCTGCGTATCAATAATTATATAAACCTGGCCTGTGAACAGGGAAAGGAACTTGGAACAAGAAAGAATGTTGCTGAGAGAGGCAAATTCCTGAGTATTGCTGTGTAGAGTAACATGAGGACGAAGAGAAGGAAACGGTTTTAAGACTAGAAATAATTAGCACTGATTTTATCCATCACAGTACTCTCACTACTCACTATAATGTTAGGAAGAAACATGCAGGTTATCTGGATGTTTTAAAGCTTCTCAGTTTGTCAAATCTACAAAGAAATGGAACCGAGAACATTTCATAGTGGGATAAGATCAAAGTTTAACAGATCGCTCTTCTAACATTATTCGCTAATAAAATTTTAAAGTGAGACACATTGCAAAAATTTTTCTTTTCTTTAAATTTTAACTATATACAACATGGCTGAAATTTGGCTGACAACGCAATACAGGTCTGGCTAATAAAGGTGTGCTTTCATCAGTAGATGACTAAAACTGCAACACACCAAGCGGAGTAGATATATTGAAAGGGCAGTCAAGATGCAACTCAGCACTCTATACTTCAAAATGGACTCAGTAATTGAAGTATTTACAAATTTGACTACAAGGTGCTCAAAGAAGACCACTGCTGCTGGGTAAGGCAGGCACTTACGCATTCACGAGTGGAGAAACAGGACAAGGGAAGAACAAAACTAGTTATGTGGCTTAAAGGCTATGGAACTCAGCTAGGGAGAGGAGAAAACTGCATTCTGGGCTCCGCTCCAGTTGCCCAGCTACCTGGTCTGACATGGGGAAATAGTTCTGAAAATGGGGATGAAAATTTGCTTTCCCCATAGAATGTCTCAAGCACAGGGTTTCTCCCTCTACTTCTCTAAGACTTGGAAATTACGACATACTGCAGATACAGAGCAAATTTTAATTCTGTCATGTGGAAGTTAGCACAGAACTCCCACCCCCAGTCTTTTAGGCAAGCGCTCTCAGCAGCAAGGGGAGCTGAGAAAAGTGACCACCTCTACCTTCTCCTGCTATGAATTTTCATCAGTGTGGTCGCAGCTGCTAGGCTTTGGGTTGAACTCAGTTCTGCCCATCCATGCTAGATGTTTCCCAAAGACTGTTCTCTCAGGAGACTTGGGTTGTACTCAAGTACTTTGTTTCAGCAGTGCAGGGAGGATAAGTGATTTGATACCCAGTTCTCCAGAGCAGGGTTGCTGAGGAGACACAGGTACCTTTTAGTTAGACAGCTGTGAAACCTATTTTGGGTGTCCTGAGGACACTCAGAAGGTTACTGGATCCTAAGCTTCCTGGATCACTTTCTTGGACTCAGACACATAAATTGTACTTGAATCTTGCTGTAGATGCCAAAATAGGCACTTGAGCCGCCCTGGACCTTTAAGCCTGATGCTTAAAGACATCTGCATACATGATACTGAGATACTGTTGTCAAACAAGTGTATCACGCAGATGTTTTTGCTGATTTCTGTAACACTGATTAGTGACAATTTTTCCTCTACCTTCATTTCTCTATGGATGACTTTCTACAGACAAATTTCATTCATCATGAAATTGTATCCACCAATTATAGTCACATGGCTCACATCATCTGCCCCTTTTTCATATACAGACAACTCTTTTTATTCCTCCAGCTCTTTTGATCTATCTACTGTTTCCAAACACGGAATTCTAGATACCTGTTGCAAGCTTGGTTGCAATTTATTTGTTACTAAATATATGAAATGAGACAAGGGTCACAGGGCGCTGGCAGAATTCTCAATGTCTCTTGTTCTCTTGATACGCTATGTGATAATCAGTAACTTATTTGCTCATATACGAAGACTTCAAGATCAACTGTGCAGATTATGAAGAGAATGTGTGAGGTACATGATCAATGACTAAATCTCAGTTGTATGGTCACCTGTAATCCAAAAGGGGTTCTATGTTTCACAGTTTCAGTGCTTTAGCTGCTGCTGTTCAACAAGTTTTCTGTGAGACAGTTCATTGTCATTATAAGGGAATAGACGCAAGAGCAATCCAAAGCCATCTTCATGGTTTACTCATGTTTGTGGTAGTTGTGCTTATTGCACTTGTCCTTCATCGCTACTCTTTCATGGAGCCAACGGCTTCAAAGATGAACAATCAACACAACTCCCTTCTCCCATTTCTGATTATTTTCTTATTTTGGAAGATAAGGACTTTTGACTGCAGAGTTCATAGTCACAATAGTATTTGCAGCTTCAAAGTCTGCTGACCTACGACATGACTGAGGGCCTGGTTTGCTGCAGCCAGTTAAGCCTGTAGTTCCACTTAAGGAGTGTCAGAGGACTTGGTACCAGTTGGGATCCTACCTTAAGATTGATTACAGGCATTGGATTTCTCTTCCTCCTTTAGTACAAAACAAAACTAAAATGTCTCTGTTGCATTTATGGAGGGGAAACCTTGCTAAAACTTGCAGCTGTAACTTGCTTCATGATATCACAATACTACATGACCTTCACTGTTTATATAGTTGATAGAACATAATTTAATGACTTCAGAGAATCAAATTAATTTCTCCTATGCTGTATTCATTTTAAAATAGAATCAATATTGTTTACCTTACCTGATAATAATGCCCCCTGTTTCACATACAATTGATTCAATACCAGCAGGTAGTTATCAATGAATGCACTTTGCTGTGGTAAATGAACACAATCAATACCAGAAATGTGAGTTTTCTCATGTATGACTGAATTTTAACTGAAGTGAAAGCTGAGTTTTGCCTTTTTACTTCTTCTTTCAGGTTTCATATAAGGAGAATCTGAATTTCATAGTCAGCACCAGTACAATAAGAATCTGAAAAATTACCAGGCAACACCACTGCACATTGAACATCATGGAACCCCTGATGAGGTTATGCCACACGAGGTAGCAGGCAGAAAAAAAGGAAACCTCAAGAAAGAAATGTTAAAGATTCTCAGCATTTCTTGAAAAATATGACTGTTTGAACTCTTAAGCATCATATGAGTATCATGTGAAAGACAACTCTGTATTTTCAGGGGCGCATTGCATAAATTTTGTTTTGTTCAAAAGAGAGTAAGAAAGAAATGTTTAGTCCTTGGGAGGACACCCAAAGACAGCATCTTTCATTTAGAAAAGAAAGTATGAATGTAATACCAGTTAATATAAGCCAAGATTAATTTTAAGTTACATTACATACATTGAAAACAAAGCTAATGTCAATCACATTGACAAAGCTTCTCTGTTAACTTCAAAATGAACTAAAAACAGAGACTGGCAAAGTCATTTAATTTACAGCTACCTTAAAGTAAAATGTGAGAAAAGATTTTAGAAGACATTAGAGATAAGGGTGTCCATGACCATTCGCTTTCAGTAGGAGCTGGTCTTCTGGTTGCTCTTTCTCCCTTACAGACCATGTCTTTGAATCCCCCCAGTCCTTCAGGTTTTAATCTTTTTAAGGCAGCCCCCATTTTTCCTAGAGTAACTCAGCCTAGCTTGCACCATTCTGAAGTCATGATGCAGCAGTCATTTTCCCAGCCACCAAGGTATCACTTCTTTCTAGCCAGTTCCTCAGCTTTTATACATGTTGAGCAATCCTGCTCTTTATAGAAAATTCTAGGAAGTACGCTGAAGAAAAGCACTTCCATACCACACTGGAGCTTTACTACTGATTTAATATTCAGATATTCTTTGCATAAGAGCCAGGAAAACAAAAGCAGAATGCTTTAGAATAACACTGGAACATAACATTTATATATATTTATGGAGAGAGAGAAAGAGAGACGGGGATTTTAAATATAAACAATCTTTACAGCTCACATCTTTCAGAAATCAACTATAATTTCACAGCTTTTTTTATACATATGTTCTAAGACTTAAGTTGGCTTTCTTGAAAAAAAACTGTGAGTTCCTGAAAATCTAGACTAGCTCTTTTCTTAAAAAAAAAATCTGCTCATATATTACATCTATCGTTTGTTTTGCCATTTGCTTGCAAAAAATACAGCAAGCCAGTATGTCATCCATATTTCCTCCCTTTTACCTGCCTTTCATAAAAACATCCTTGTGACAACCATAATCTCCCACAACTCCCAGAAAAACAGAATAAATGTTATATCTAGCTTCACAGTATAAATATAAAACTGAACTGCATTTAACAATCTATGCTTTATATTATTTCCCATATAATATTAAACCACAGGCAGAGGAGAAGTTTCCATTATTTACTTTCAAATGCCCACGATGGTGAACAATACTCAATACAGCATATGTAAAAGGCAGAGAGCTACTGCAGCTGCTGGAGGCCACAACACTGAAGGTCTGCCAGTGGAGTAGTAAGGCAATATAGTGTAGGAGTCAGCAATCACCACCAAAGAATATTTTATCTTTGCTGGTTTTTCTTTTTGTTCCTATTCCTCCTAGACTCATCTTCCCAATGTTTGACTTTTTAATTTGAAATACCAGTTATTAACTGGCTTCATAATTTCACTAATTCATTTAACATTCACTTCAACAAAGTTACAGATGGCGGGGGCTGGTGGGGAGAGGCAGAACTAATTAAGCTTCTTTATCACATGCAGAACGTTACTACCTGAACACACAAAATGCAAACATCATCTGATTCATTCATGTCTACATTAAACTGTTGCCTTTTTACCTAAGTTCAATCTGTATAAACAACATTATATATAACATAAGCATAGAAATCCACAGTGTGTAGGTACAAATTATATATAGACATTTACATAAGTAGATATACATGCAGGAATTTATTTCTGTTTTGGGATTTATAAAACTTTTTATCTTACAGCTGTAAGTCTTCCTCTTGCACAGGAAGGAATGTATTGAGGGGGAGGGGTTAAGTGGAAGGGAGTTTATTATGATCAGCAACATGAAACATGGAACAAAACAAGGCTTTCTCTTGTTCTCATACATTTGAAAGGCATTCTAAAGGAAGTTTTGTTATTCAGTTAAGGTAGTAGATAGTACATCACACAGCAAGAAGAATTTCTGCTGGTAATTCTCCCAGTAAATTCCAGACCTGAAGAGAAACTTCCTGTAGCATCTCAGCTTTAGGGGTGAAGTTCAATTGCCACTGCCATTTGGGATGCTTTAAGGTGTCCCGTCTGGCTTCTGCACATTGCTCTAGAAAACCACAGGGCACCTGTAGGTCCTGCATTAGGGCTGTTGGATTCCTACAGGTGTCTTGGATACGTTTCAGGGATATATGAAAGTGAGATATCAAAGTCTGAACAAGGGAACTTCCACCCCCTTACAGATCAAACAGAGAAGCACATGGAAGACAGTCATTCCTGCAAGTACCTGATTCTCTCTACTGACCAAGTAATCCCCAATTGCAATGTCTAATATTTGGTCAATGCTGTCCCTTAGTCAGGAAACAGTAGCAGAAGATCACAGGACAGAAAAACACAACTACACTCTAACTGAAAAGAAAGCACAAGTATATAGGTTTTTTCATAGTGGATAATGGGAATAACCTCTTCACAAAAGGCCCTTCTGTAAAAAAAATAAATAAAATTGAGGCAAGTCACTGTGTCATAAATTTGCTGGTGGATGGCTGGGAAGGAGTTTCATGTCTTCCCTCCACAGCAGTTGACTTTGCTTAAGACAAAAGACAAATAGCGTCTGAATTTTCTACAGGTGGTTTATCTAGATGAAGACATTACTGGATCTGGAGATGTGGAAAGGACCCAGGACTGTGGAGGCAGCAGATAAGGGTTCATTCACAAGGCATACACCAAAAACTTCAATATAGCCTTTGAGTCAGGAAGAGCCTGTAGGAATGGGACAGGAACTTGGCAGAGTGTGAGCATGTGCACAGGTGGTGAAGAAGAACAGGGCTGAAAGGGCCCCTGGTGATAAAAGGCACAATCCTTGAACTTTTTGGCAGCCCTGGTCCACCACCACAGTGCATGTCCTCTCCCTGCAAACTACTATTTGAAGTGCAGAGGATTTGTCCAAGTGGCATTAATACACAAGTGAACCCTGTAAGATTTCTGATTCATCATTTACTCACTGCCCAACATGGAATACCAAACAGGCAAGTTTAATCATTTTAATTTCCAGTTACTTTACCCACTTTACTAACTACCATTATAGCACTGATTAGTCTGTAATAGTTATTCATTAGCTGTAAGTTGAACAAGGGATGATTTGAAGCAATTACACTTACTCGACATATTCTGAGGACTAATTATTTCACAGTCATCCGATGATGACTGACAAAATACATGATCAATAGTAAAGACCCAAAAGAATAAGGGGTGAAATTCTAAAATATCCTCAGAATCACTTCTATTTTCTATGTGTGGATTATTTGGTAAAACCAATTTTCCTCCAGCCAGAGTAACCAAGGATGTTACTGTAGACCACACATTATTGAATAGAAAAACAGACTTTGAGACAGCTCAGTGTTACACCTCACGTACTCGGTCTTGGAGAAAGACTGTGTTTTGCCTGTCTGAAGCTCTCCTCACAGGTGATTATGGTATCTTGTTTCTGGAATACTCGTTTGTCCTTGCACTCAGACTTCTCCTCCTTACCCCATCAATCCTTAGGGACAAAAACTTCTTCCTCACAAAAATCACATGAGGAGAGTATTTCTTGTTTCATTGGCTTGGAATTGTCATGGCTGGAAATACGGGATATTTCATAGGGACAACATTGAAATCTGGGCCAGAGAATGCGTCTCTGAAACATCCCCAGCCAAGTGCCTCATCCCCATGAGGCTTTAGAAGGATGATAGCAACATACTACTACTGCCTCAAATGATTTAAAACAACTCAGAATTAAAAACAATGGAAGAAAACAGCAGCTTAGTTCATATGCCCAGAACTAGAAAGCCTAAGATGTTGTTATTTGGGAAACACCCAAGCCTTTTCCTTTAAACCTTGAGTCATTTCTTTACTTGAGGGAACAAAAACACAAAGTACAACATTTAGCAGAAATAAAACAATACAGAAATACTGAAATGGATACAAAACATGTCAAAAAAACTTCAAATGAGAATGGGTTTTGTTATAGTTAATCATGACACTGAGAACAGATCAAATGACCTCCCAATATATCTTGTACTCTATGAAAGTTTAACAATGCTTGAAAAAAAAGTATGTGGTGGGGGCAGATGAAAGTGAAGAACCTACTTTGGATGCCTTTCTTAGCAACTTCTATTTTTACATCATCTGATCCGTCGCCTTTGCTCATCACCCAAAATAATACCAAGACCCCTCCTCCCCGGCCAAAGTCACCCCGCCAAGTTCCACAATGAGTTCCATTGATTTTCAAGACATATTGTCAACTACCTAATAATTTAACTGGTAGGCACAGCTCTTTCGGTTGAAGCTTCAGTCTCCCAAACAAAAGCTAACCACCTGAGACCACAGAGGACAGGATATGAGCTACTTATAGCAACACTGGACCAGTGAACAAGAATAGCAGGAAAGCTGCTTATTTTATTTTTTTTTCTCCAGCAAAGGCCTTTGAAGTAAACTATTTATTAAACATTATAATACTCGAAACAAAAATCTTTGAAGGCAGGTTATCCTCCTCTGCACCATGTCCCATTGTGAATGAATTGCTTCCTTTTCCTTTTTGGATTTTTTTCACTTGTGAAACTGACACTCAAATTGTTCTCTTAAGATACTTGGGTAAGCCTTCGCCTTTGCCGAGAGGAATAATCCATCCATCAACAACAGGATCATTAAAAATATTTATAACTCAAACTACTTCAATATCACTGCACTGTAAGCAGCCACCCTGTTCATCAGGCAGTGTTATATAAATACAATAAATAAGTTCCTTGTGCACAGAAAAATAGTATCGATTAATAAGTAATGATGCAAACAGATAATTTGAAACAGAAACAAGCTAACAGTAAGACTTAATTTTTCACTTTTTTAATTAAAAAAAAGTAAATTCTCCCCATTAACCCTGTTACTGATGAATACATGTGGTTTTTCATTGTTCTTCCAATTAAAACATTCATCTCTCTCCCTCTTTGTTGCTGAAAGAACTAATTTTTCTCTATAGCATCACTGTGGTATCATTGGAAGTTTCAAAACCAGACATAGAGAATTGCCTTTTCAAATACATGTATTTGGGCTGCAGAGACAGAACTGTCACACACTGTGCTGTATTTGCATCTTTGAAAATCTGGCACTGATGTGCAGTGAAAAAGAGGACTGCTCTGAAACGACTGCTCAGAACTGTCTGAGCCTGAGAAATTCCCCGGCCAAAGCCTGGGAAATAATCGGAAGTGAACTGAAACTCCCACTGGGCCACCATGCATGCCTGCATAGTAAAGATGTCACTGGCAAGCTGCAGGCAAAATCGTATTAGAAAAGGTTTTAATAGTCCTCTACTGAAAGAAATAGCTTACTCCAACTAGAGAATTATCAATACCCTGATTCCTGAAAGATGGAAGAATTTGCCATTTCCACCGATCTGCAAGCATGCAAGAGTGATCTATCACATCTGAAAATCTAATCACAAAAATAGAACACATGGTTCCTGACTAATTTCTTACTTAAGGAGCAGACTCAGCCTTTTTTCATGCAAAACAAGCCACTTTTCTTTGAGTAGATACATTTTGTCAATTTGTTCTGCCTTGTGATTTCAGGTGCAACCTGGCACACATATAAGTGATGACCAAACACTAAGAATTTTGAATAATCTTCTCCATCTCTTAGACATTTGTCCAACTGACAATATATTTCTATTACATATCATATTTTTGCATTTCACAGAATCACAGACTATTCTGAGTTGGAAGGAGCCCACAAGGATCCTTAAGTCCAACCCTCACATGATGATTAAACCCACGACCTTGGTGTTATTAGCACCATGCTTTAATCAACTTCACATTCCAGAAACACCTACAGAGAATTTTTTAAGCACATATAAGAACTTCCAGAGGGTTTTTTTAGTCTCCAATAAAATGCTTTCTTGGCTACGGAAGTGGTCTAGATGCCTCCCACTTGAAGTCTGTCACCACCAACCAGCCTTAATTTATCTGTGCTGCATATAAATCTAATAGATATATACAAGCAAGTGATTCATTCTGTATTCCCACCAGCCTAAGCTGGTGGAGTTATTCGATGTCACAGTCCCAACTTTTGAAGAATAAAGAATCCATTTTTAACCATTTTTCTTGCTATTGGAAGACATCAACATGCCTGTAGCCGTGTTACTGCCTCTACCACAAGGACATAGCACCACGATAGACAAATGACACACATTTGTAAAATCTGTACCTGTGGGAACCACTGAAGTACTGGAGAACTTGGAGAAGGATTCTCTCTGGTGAGAAAACCATAGTGTAAACTCATAATTTGCTGGAGATTTTACAGACTTTCTATAGAACTGAAGTGCTCTGAATATCAACTGTTACAAATGAAGAAAGAATCCTTGGGCAATCATAATCCTATTACTTATGAATCCTTAGTCACATGCAAACTACTGAGAAAAGCAGTGCATGAACTGGAGGGTATGTCCTATTTTCCTCGACATGAGCTCATTCAAAGAGGCTTTGAGGAGGCAAAAAAGCTATAATGAATGCAGCTAAATGATGGACCAAGGTAAAAATGTCTATACAGATCTCAGTTCATAAAAGCATGTCAGTATTTTAAGTGCTTTCAAGGACAAGGCCATGATGAATCATTCACTGTAGCACTTTCCTAAGGGCCTTAAATGTGTCAGTAACCTCTCTACCCACTCTAAGGTGAAGTTGACAGTCTGGGGTCACTCTTCAGAATGGACAGCTTCAGTGGTTCCATTCCCAAATCTTTTTAAAAGCCTTGTAAGTTATTTGGAGAAATTGCAGATTTATTTTGAGTGATCTCAAAAACAGCCATAAAATTAAAACTCTCCAGTTCCCCCAAAATTGCTTCACTTCAAAATTCATTAAGACTGAATCAAAGAGAGGAGGTGGTTGTAGGCTGTTGCTTCCCCAAGACTTCCTATCTGAAAGTCTTTCCACTGTTTGTCTTCAC
The DNA here is from genome assembly GCA_013397055.1 of Pachycephala philippinensis. NCBI lineage: Eukaryota > Metazoa > Chordata > Aves > Passeriformes > Pachycephala > Pachycephala philippinensis. Next base: position 734,115 of record VWZT01013955.1, read on the forward strand.
ACCTCCGAGTAGAACTGAATCTCATTCACGAGTTCCCCCATAATATGCCTCATTTTTACCAACAGTTTAAATCTGAGCCTGAGTTTCAACTCACCATCTGGCAGCACAGGCACAAAGTGAATAAGGAACTTGATGGATAAGACGAAGGTATTAATAAAATGTTTCCATTATTTCTCCAAGATCATTCAATTAAGTTTCACAACAAATTAACTAAATTTTGTATTTGCATAGCATATTTTAATATATTTTTAATTTACAATGCTGAATTAATTTTTACCTTTTTTGTGTTTCCGGTTTTTTTATAAATGAAACGTTTTTTACTGTTACTTTAAAAAGCATTTCCAGCCATGCATGGAACTGCCAACAAGAGCTGCAGTTTACTTAGTTCATATATTGTATTCCTCACTACTGCACATTCTACACTTCAACACCACAATCAGTGGTACGTGTCCTCATGTGTCAAAACTCTAAATCAAGTTTTGCTCACCTTTACAACTTTTTTTGCAGTCCTCACTGAATCAGCTGCAAAGCCACTGCACGTTCAATAACCACGGTCTGGAACTGTGGTGGGGAGGAGGCAGGCATCCAGGGAAAATCAGAGGGCAAATTGGGAACCAGGCAAAAGTAATTTGCAATTAATGCAGTAACAACTGGAAAGAAGTTTCATTCATGCGTTTAGCACTGTTGGTTAGACCAATTAGAGATACTCTCCCAGTAATGTAAGCAGAAGCTGATCCTTAATAAGCATACACCTTTGCAAAACCCTTTCAAGTGTTTGAAAAAGAACCTTGAAATAAAGGCACAACCAGCTCATCACATTATTTTCAGACACCATTTATATCAGCTAGTGTCATCTCCAAGGTCCATAATAGCATGATTTTATTAATTCTCATAAAGTCTGACTTTTGCATTCAGGCAGTCAACATGATTCTAAGTGGCAATATCTCAACCTGGAAGTCAGCAAAACATAAAATAACATCAGTAGAATATTAAAAACTCCCACTGAGATAAATAGAAATATGAAGGTTCAGACAGAGCCAAATAGATTAGTGCTCACTTTCTACTCATTATGTGCTTTCAGCGAGCACAGTACAGTTTTATAATTTGATGGGGAAAAGATTATACTTTTTAGCTATTTTCCAGCCTGACTCTCTAAGGCTGCTCCTTCCTTTAAAGACAGCATAGTATTATTACCCATAAAACTCTGACTACACAACAAGCTCAGTACAGGGATGTCCATGTTGCTGGGATATGTATTACCCTCTCAAAGTAAATCTTGGGAGGAACATTGAAACCCAGGAGAAAAAGTCGGGGGGAGGGAAGGGGAAATTGTTCTTTGACATCCTCCTTACTTCAGAACTTATTTGTAGTTCAGAATGGAGTCAAATGTCGCATCAGCAATTAAACTTTGACTTCCACTAGAGCAATATTAATGTGGAGTGAGTCCCAGAGCAGCACTGCCCAGCCCTGTGCTTGGGGTTAGCTCCAGTGCTAAACAGCACGTTGCTGACCGACACAGGAAATCCCTCTCCTGTTCCTTGAGTTGAACCAAAGGGCTGGCATAAAGAAATGTCCAAAGTATTAACAGCAACAAAAACTGTGGGCTCAGAGCCAGATTTCAAAGGCATTTAGGTGCCTAACAAGCATTAATTTTAGTGGGACTAAGCTGCCTCTGAAATTCTGGCCTTCAGTCTTCACTATTCTTAAGCCTCTCCAGATCCTGCGGCTCTGCCAGGATGTAAAAGCAATTACATTTCACAACTTTGAATCCAACAATATATTTTGGAAATAATTCAAAGTACATGTTTTTTGAACATACAGTTTCCTTGTCCAATAAAATACACTGGAATTTTATATCCTTGGTATTTGCAGGTCTCCCTCCTTTTCTTTAGATTGAGGCCAGAAGGTAGCAGTCTGGTGAAACCTCTGACACCCAAATAAACTCTGTTTTCTTCCTTTAAGTGGAAGAAGTGTTTAATGGATAATCCTTTGACAAATATTTTATAAATAGTAAAATATACAATCTCAGGTTTGTTGAACACTAATGTAATCACTCCTGAGCAAAACCACTGCCCATAGAATCCTAATCCCCACAAAAACTGGTGCAGATGTTATAGTGTGTATAAAAATCAGATATTAGCATTTGAGGTGTCCATTCCCATGCAACTCCAAGATGAATTCAGCCAAACAAATACCAGCTTGGCTTGTAAAGGAATCCAGTGTAGTGAAACATATTGAAAATGAGAAAACCAAATCCTCACTTTTATTCATGAGGCAGGCCTGCATACAGTTGAGTGCACAAAATCAATCTGAAAATATTTTAATAAAAGGAAACACAGGTAGCTGTAATAGCTAAACACGGGTAGCTGTAATATCTGTTAATGCCAGGCCATTTCATGAAACAATGCTCACACTGCACTGAGAGATCACGGTACACCAACTCTTCAGAGCAGAAACTGAAAGTCCTTGCCTCACCCCTGCCCATGTCCGCTTTGTCTCTTTCTCTGGTTCCAGCTTCCCGACATCAAAGTACAGGGATGGTGCCTGTGAAAACATCTCAGACAAATCTTTATCCCCCTTCCCCACTGAAGGTGCAGCAGGGAACAGGCCATGAACTTAGGTGCTGCCTTTTTTCCTCACAACATCCTTGGCTGGTCTAATAAAAGATGCTGGTTTTCCCTATGAAACTTGCCTCAGCAGTTTATACCAGTTGCTCTCCCTTCAGCAAGTCTTGCTTTTAGTATCTACTAATATTATACAAAGAAATCACACTGAAAATATGTATATTAGCCCTTTAAAAACACCTTTCTCCCCACTGGAAAAGGTCAGTGGGCTAGCACATTAACCTCCTTCATAGAACAATGCACATTGCCGCTCACAGGGAAGAACAGAAATCTTGTTATCTTCCAGGAGTACACTGCTTTCTCTCTGACCCTATGATGCCATATCCTTCTCTTCCCCAATGGAGGTTTTTCCTCGATGGCCTCTCAGAGCTGGCTCACACACTCCTGAAAAATCACTTCTTAAGAGAATAACCCACCTCCCTTTAAGCACCTGCTTGAGTAATTTCAGGAAATTTGTTCCTGACTCAGGCTAATCCTCCCTGGTTAGTCATCTTCCCTTTCCTTCCCAATTCACTATTATCCTTTAATTGTTGATCTGATCTCTCATGTTCCAAGTCATCAGGGCTCCTTCCTCACTCCTGTGCAGGACCGGTTCAGCAGGAATCCCTAAGATGGTTAACATCTGATCAGCCTCATGTCATTTTATGAAGAAACCTCATTTCAAGATGAAACCAAAGCAGTAGTTTTGGCTTAGAGAAGACAAGGATTTATTCTTCTTTTATTAAGGTACAAAATTGAAGAATTTATTGCTGCTTGTGTAACCTGAAAGTTAACAGTGTTTTTTACCCCTTTGCCCTCATTTAACCTTAGACATGAAACTTGTTGGGGGATGGAAGTAAGAAAAATGTAGAGTAGCTGCATTTTCTTTCATCTTTCTTCTGGAACTCAGACAAAACTACCATGTGATGAATGGCCATTTGTGCCACAGATGTTAATGCAATACTAAATGAGACAAAAATCACCAATGCAGTTTGCAAGGCTCCCTGTGATGTACGGTCTTCAGGCAACACAGACTGGCACAAACCTAAACTGGTTTTGCATAGGCAACCAATACATGTTTCAATTATTCATATCAACGTTCTCATCAGACACAGTTGGGTTAATTGAATGCAACCACGACCACATTCCATCAACCTTTACGAAAAATATAAATGGTCTCTGAAGCAAGTACTAGCAACATACAAAGGAAACCTTTGAGATGACTTCACAGATAATTTTACAATTTTTACTTGCAAGGTGGAGTACCTGTTACTGGCAGAACATAGGGAGAGGCCATCCAGCATATTAAAAAGAACAGTTTAAGCCATCATTTGGCTCAAGTCACAGCACATTCCAAGAACCCCATAAACAAAGACATGTGCAATGTTAACTTTCTCTTTTATGCTGACAGCTTTTTTCTCCCATATAATGACCTTCCTGCACAGTGTGTGTTACCATAAAAAGAAACAGAGCCCAGTAAAATTAGAGGAACTGCTTAATATCAAAACGTTTTATCTGAGGAAGACACCACTGCCAGTATAAATATAAAAAGCACAAGAATTAAAAAGTATTTGTTTTGCTGTCTCTTCTTTAAGTTTAGATTGTTCAAACAAACCCAGCTCGAGTTTTCAGTTACTCTGCACTAGACGGTCCTCCCAAAGGCTGAAACAGTACTCCAGAGAATGTGAACTTGGCTCCGATTTCAGACAATTTTCATCTTCTTTTTCTGACAAAAAGTATTTGAATGCTTTGTCTGTAGCCAAGAATTTGGATATGAAAGGCACACCAGTAAACAAGTCACCAAAATGGGCCACCACTACACAGACTGTAGTGCATGCTTGTTTTGAAAAAAATACTCCTCTGGCCCAAAGGACACTGTTTTATTTTACAAGCAGAATGCTAATGTGAAATTTTAGTTTGATATTATCTCTCTCATCTAAGTATAAAAGAAAAGCTACATGCATTTTTGATAGACAGCCTACGTTTGCTATTTTGTTTGTACAAAGAAAAGTGAAAAGGAAGAGAACATAAGAACCTCACAGCTAGTTGGCTTGGTAAAATGCTGCACCAAACCAAATTACTTTTTTACAGTTTTATTTGAACTACTCCAGAGAACCAACAACCCTTATTCATAGCATTCGTCTTTCTATCAGCATTCCCAGAATGAAAATTGAAACTTTAAGAATGTTATTGCTTTGTACCAAATGTTCACTAGCTTCTACCATGGCAACTAGCCCACAAAACCCTAGCAAGGCTAATCACAGTTCCCAACGGTTTATTATCTTTTGTATCAGGGAGGCATTCAAATGCACTAGGCTGCCTGGCAGCTAAGGCAGATATTGTCCTCACCCAAAAGAATTTTAATTTTAGCCTTGTACATTTGGTGAAAATACATTTCTAAAAATCAGAGAACACACCAGCCAAAAGCTCACACCAGCTCCAGTGCGGAGCTTCTTGCTCCACAAAGAAGCACATATAAGAATTGAGCAATAGCCCAGCAATGCCAGGGAGACTTCACTAAGCATATCAGTAAAGTCTCCCTAAGCTGGCCAGAAACCCAAGGGAAGGAAATGAGAGTGATTATGTACAGCTGAGCAAGCACAGTGCAGAGACTCCTAAATCAGTGATATGGTGTTCACTGCTGGTGTTCTGTGGTAAAAATGTTTACCATCTGTGTTACTCTCTCTTTGTTATGGACACTAATGGAGGCTTCAAACATAAAAGCATGGGGGTGGGGAACAAAAGCCCGATTAAGCCAAAGTACTTCAAAATCACTTTTAGCTGTATATTACATAAGGAAATTCTGACACTAAATGAAAAATGGATCTAAACCAAAACATGAGCGATTCCAGGCTGAGCTCAGGAGGGCTGCACAGCGCTGGCTTACTCTGCCCTGGAGGTCTAATTCTGAGCTATCAGGCACAGACAAATCCTTCAGGTACTGAGAGGTGGCTCTAGTTTGGACACAAGAGAGCAACACAAGAGAGCGACACATACTCCAAAACCTGCTAAGGCTGTTAGGCTTACACGGAGCATGCCTGTGGCAGTGAGCTCCCTGGGAAGCAACTGCGTTTGTACAAAGTTTTTCTGCAGGGGAACTTCTCTGCTACTGTCTCCTGCTGTTGAGGAGCCACAATGGCCTGGAGAGTATTACAGTCTGTAGTGAAGCCAAAAACTAATATATGCCATTCAGTTTGCAGTCTGTGCATAAAAACAAGCATCTGACTTGCTCATGCTAGACATCTCACACTGTCATACATGAAAATTGGTGGAAATCACAGCCTTCAGCCTGACTTCCACCTCAGATGCTTTTTTATTCTGCTCATCAAAATTTATACAAGGAAAATGAGTTCCAACAACCTGATATCTCCACTACAACCTCAAGTAGTTGCCTTAATACATCTTCTCACAGTCCCTCCCTCCCTTGCTACCCAGAGCGACACTGCAGGGAATCTACGGTAACAGGAGTCCACCCTGCTTCCTTCAAGCCCAAGGAAGTCAGCTTGGCTCAGACTGCCCTACCTCCACTCAACAACCAGCTATTGGGGTGCCTATTCTCCAACCCCAGCACATCCAAATTCTTTGGCAGTCAGTGCCCAGTTTCAACAGAGCTGTCAGTAATTTGAGGCTAACTACTCAACCCAGCACATGCACACAAGCTGCACAAACAACACAAGATCATCTCTCAGTGAGAATAATCCTTTTTCAGATGAGGTGTTTCAGGCAAATTGTTAGATCTCCCATGTTACTGATGACAGTTCTAATATAATTCTAGCAGAACAGGAGTGGACTTTGTGAAGCACAAAGCAAGCCAGCAAGAAGAAATTCAGGAGAATAGCAGTTTGTTTTCTCTACAGCTGGAGGAGCCTCCCAGCAGCCTCATGCTGCTGAAAATGGTTTTGGAACCAATTGGTGCCAACTGCCACATGACCAAAACCGAAACACCACATGGGTTTGAAAAATGCTTTGAGAACTGGCGCAAAGGTGGAGGAGCTTCTGCAGTGCTGACAGATACCTGAAAAGAATACAAATGGACCAGTCTTGGACTCAAAATTCACCACTGCTAATGCAGGGTCTCAGCAGCTGAACCACTGAGGGTGGATCATCCAGTGATAGGCTTTTGAAAACTCCTGCTGAATATAATACCACTAGAGCATTCTGCTACAAACCTATGTCTCCACCACAAGTGTTCAGTCTTTTTCAGATTGGAAATGCAGCTTCTGACCACTCCTCAACTGGATACTTCTCAGTGTGGTCACACAAGCTTTGGCAAAGAATGATTATTCTCTTTTACACTCAGCATTACCACAGACCTGGAATTGCTTGTCCTGATTTTCTTCATCTACATCACTTCTGTGTCCCTGCCCGGTGCCCTGGGGACACCCAAGAATTTGCAAATTACTGAGCACATTGTCAGGATGTGGAGTTCATAGAGATATTCAAAAGCCAATTTGACACAGCCCTGACGAGTCTGCTCTCACTGACCCTGCTTGGAAGGAGCTGGGGCTTTGCTTCAACCTCAAACATTCTATGACTGTAAGAGTCATCTCTGGCCTCTCTGAGTGTAAGAGTGTTTGTACAGTCACTCCACATGTAACACTGCAATTCTATTTGGCTACTGAAGATAAATTAGGAAACATTAATGTTCTGGGTTTTCACCTTGCCTGCAGCATGATGAGAAACATCTTAAGGCTGGAGAAATTCTCTGCCTCTCTAGCATCTTGAGATGCTTTGTAATTTTGCAAAAGTTATATTTTCCTTTACAGGACACCTGAGTACAGTTTGTGCCTCACAAAAACCACCATTTGATACCATAAACAAGGCTATTTCCATTATCATGTATGCTTGTTCTCAGTCAATGTGTCAAAATCAGGCTGTGGAACAAATGCCTGTCAGAATATAGCTGGGATCTTCTTGATGCAGTGTCCAGATCTGGCTTAGGTACAGTGAGCACATTGGGTTGTTCTGCTTGCTGAGTATTTGTTAAATATTAACAGTGGGCTTGGAACTTGCAAAGCTGAGGAAGGGCTTCCCTGCAGCTCTTTTATAACTAAAAGACAAACCTAGGGAGAAAAAAAAGCCAAAACAACAGAAAATCCTCACAAAAAAACAAGGAACACTCAAAGACTTGTAACAGAACACTAACTAAGTATTTTAAAACTCAAACATCTTTGTTTTTCCTCAAAAAAAGGCTGACGTCAAAGAAAGCAGCAAGTGAAAATTGCTTCTGAGGGCATGTCACGAGAAGTTGCTCTAAGGCAGGGAGGAGAAGGAGTTATAGTGGAAACACAGGACATCACCACAGCTTTCCTACCCACGGGGCTTTTTGGCCTCGACTGAATATTCCTGCGGCCCACTCAGCACTGCTCTGTCATATACGCTGAAGTCTTTGGCACAGGGGCAGTTTGTTTTCAGTGTCCTTACAATAGTGTGGGCCCTTCCTTTTCATCCACATTGCCCTGACCTCCCTTTTCTCTCTCCCTCCCCCCAATCAAACAGCATTAGATGCAGGAAGAACCTTGTTGTGGTTCTGCTGCTCATAACACAATTTGCTATGCGAATACTTCCTGTGCACCCTGCCAACGTGGCACCTCGCCAAGCCATAAGACTGGTGTTTGGGAGATGGTCACACAAAGCATGATACTTCCTACTACCACTGCTCTGTCCTTCACCTTCCTTTGCCTTGCTGTGGGCAAGGACTATAAATATCGAATAGCATGAATGAAATGGAGACTGCCTGCTTGTACCAGGTGAGTGCTTGCAGCAGCGTGGATTGCTGTCCTTCAGATGAGCAGGGATACGCAGAATCTTTTTTAAAACATCATTCACATAATTTTCAATGTACTTTACACAGACAAGAATTTATGTGAAACTTCAGTTTCATAAAATGTGAAATTAACTCTGTGTTCCTGCATGATAAATTCCCCTGTTATTTGCAGAGAGCTTTAAATGAACACTGGGAAAATTTTTAAGTGCTTCAAAATACAGATTTTACATGCTATGAAGAAAATGAATAAACAAAGGAACAACTTTTGTGTTACAAGAGTCCCTGGTATTCCCCATCTATAATACTTATATGATAACTCCAGTAGCTATATGACTTGCTGATGCATAGCAGTTTTTCTGAGGTCTATTCTTCTCTTAAATGCTACTTTGAGAAAGACATGAAAGTTAATGTCAGACTAATACTATTATCTCTCTTCTTAGCCCATGTATCTTTCTAGAGAAAAAAAATCACCTCCAAAATACAAGTATGTCTAAAAGAATCTGACGCAGGAAATACACAAGAGAAGCAATCTGAGAAAAGATGGAGCAGATAAATATGGCAGAAGAAACAAAGAAAGGATTACTAGAAAGAGGAAATGAAATATCAGGGAAAAAGACTTGACATGGCATATGACAAAGTAACACAAGGCTTTAGTGATGAAGGCATTAACTTCAAGTAGAAGGCAATAAATTCTATCAAACGAGACAACACAGAAGTGGACCATTTTAAAGACAGCATAGTTGAACATACATTCTGGAGCTCATGAAAGCATGCAGAAAGAGGAACTGAAACCAGTTTTAGTTAAGAGACAAACACAGTGTCAGCTGTGGGAACAAAAAAGTATGAAATCCACATAAAAGTCAACTGAGCGCATGACAACAGCACTTAGAGCCCCACACTGATTTCTGACCTGCTTCAAAGAACCATGCAGTGTGTTAAGTTTGACCTCTGACATGGTCTGAGAGTTGGTCTTTCCCTCAATGATGGTCCTAGCAGTAGAGATGCTTTAGCTCAGAGACAGACAAAATGCAGTGAAACAGAACAGTCAAAAAATGAGTTATTCCATCAGTTTGTGGACTTAATTTATATCCTACTGTTTACTCATCACATATTCTGTTGTTTTAACAATAGGAACACAAAATTCACTAAGTAATCTTTATTTGAACCGAGGCTATAACGCACAGTAATTATGAGCAGTGTATAGCAATATTTTCACTATTTAGGACAGGAAGTGAAAAATACCAAACACATCTAAAATTGCATTAGGGATTTGTGCAGACAGAAGGTAATTACACAAAGTGGACTTTGGCCAAGACTCTCAGAATATGAAGCAATCTCCGAACCTTGTGGAAATTACCTTGGGATCTTTAATGATAAGTGGGCTAAATCTTCGCTTAAATTGTCCTAAAAAGCATGCCTTCTCTGACAGCATATTGCTACAGAGTGACAGGACCACTGTATTCCAAAATTAGATGGCATGTCCAACACTACAGCACACAAGTGGAAAATCAAAAACAAACAAAAAAAACCCCAAAGCACAGTCACTTAAAAAACAGACCACGAGAAGACATCTCAAGTGTTTCACGTGCACAGAATTACTTGCTTCCCCCTCTAATTTATTTCAGATTAGTAAGAGATCCCTTATTTTAGGTCAGTGTTATGACAATGGAAGTATGCCAACTTAACCTTCATTTTCTTAATTAGCATTTAACAAGAAGCTTGTCCTCCTCTAGAAATATTTCCTTCCATAAGGAAGAATAACCTTGAACAGAAGACAAAGCTAAGCCAAGGAGAAGAGAAAAATGAAACTGAAGCTCCAAATATATCTACATGTCTTTAAAATATATTTATTTACATACCCTTAAAACGTAAATAAAATAGATCTCAGTAAAAAATTACTTCTTCTCCCAGAAATAAGCAAAGCATGGTATCTGTATTCATAGCTACTCTGGGGAAAACCAACCACAAAAGAAGTCCCTCTTTTACACATGCTCCCTACCATGGACCATGTGCTCATGTAACTCATTGTTTATCTAGTCTGGAGACAAAAATGCCATGGAAAAGCAATCACAAGGCAGATGGCTGGTTTCACTAATCTGACCCTATTTCTTCCAAGTAAATCTAGTCTACAACAGTGATGCCCCAAATAATCCACCATTCCTATAATACTTAGATTTGCATATTTAGGTTAGAAATGCCTGGCATTGCTGGATTAAGATTTTCCCCCAGTAAAACAATGCTTTGCCATAAATTCTCCCCCAGAGACCATGCAGGTTCTTAAACCAGACATGTCCACACGCTGAAAACCTGAGTGAAAGCACGCTCACAAAACATTCTCACCAACGCTCACCTCTACAGGTGCAATGCCTTTTACTCTGCTTAAACCTGACTGTATAGAGTGACAAATGCAGAGATTCTCTCTGTAGCCGCCCCCATGATAACAGATGACAAGATGCAGCACAAGCTTCATCTCTTGCTAATTAAACGAATCAATTAAGAGACTATTGTTGCAACTGTGTAACTGCTGTTCTATAGTGGCAATAACAACCCCACGGGGAGGTCTTTTACTACATTAAAATGCTGTCCTCCACAACTCCATTTGATATTATTAGAAACAGTTATTTGCGTCTTGCTGTCATATTAGTAGCAAAGGCAAATTATGGAAATATGCAGACCAGAATGGTCCCAGTATGAGATCAGGTTTGGTTTTCAACCTCCAAGGGAACAATTGCTGAAATTCCAAAGTTCCCTAAAGTTCTTTAATGGAACTGATAAATCTATCAGCACAGCATCCATTTAGATTCTAGGTAAGGGTCACATATTTGCATACTTTCCTGCTAAGCTGATACAATTCAACTAGATAAATTATCATATTAAGTTTACCCTCCTGAGTTAAACTGATGGAGTTCAAAATTGTTTTCGATGGTTGTCATTAATCGCTGTTACATCCTAAATGCTCACTTTGAAATCTAATTGTGCTGGTGTACCAAGGGTCATATTAATAGCATTTTTAATGTTAAATCTTTGTAAAACATGTTTATTTTACTGATATTACCACTGAAGCCTAGAAGACTAATGAGAAACAAAGTATATTTATTATCAATAAAAACTTCATTTAAAATTTACATTCAGAGATTTAAATTAGCTTTACTAACTTCATCATGCCTTTGTTTCATTAATATTCCTGGTTAAGCTTCAAAGTCATATAAATTAATACCTCCTAAACAGTTCTTGAGTATATGCCAAAGTTGCAGACATCAAAAGGCTGTTTAAAAACATGGGCTACATGTATGATTAGTACATGGCAGTAAACACCTTCATAAGAAAATGCTCATCTTCACTATGAGGTAACAGTCTTGATACAGTTAAAAAAACCCCACCAACGCTTCTTTGGCCAAATAAAGCAATTAATAATTATTTCAGTGGTAAATCATAGTCTACCAAAGTAAATCACTCAAGTTACACCTTTGGGTAAGTTGTCCACTTGGGTTCCAAGAACTAACAGGCTAACCAACCAAGTTCAGTCCTTGTCCTTAAACTGTTACTGAGCTCAATAAGAAAGAAACTCATCAAATGAAGTACGGAAAATCAAAAATCCTAGTTTTTCTGTTTGCTTATTTCTGAGGGATGAGTGGTCTCATTTATTATAAACAAAGACCACTATATACAGATAGCATACACACTACAGAATCCACCAACAATAAGCATATTCATGGAAATCCTGTCCTATTTGTGATGTTATCAAATATTTTTTTCTGCAAATTAAAACTAATTGAAAACAGAAGAAAAAAGAATAAATAAAAATCAAAACATTAGAATTTAAATGCAATAGCCTACTTCCATCCTGGTTTTGTAAGACAGCAATGTTTGCAGTGCAGATTTCTGCCTCTCAATCCCCATTACCAACTCCTGATCCAGTTTGCACCAACATACACTATTTAAATTGCTGATCAATTTCAGCCAAATTGATTCAAAGAAAAGGTAAGTCCATCTACCTACAAGTACCACAGCTATGTTTTCACAAGTCTTCTGAAGAGCACTGGCTCTGTTGCAGAAACAAGACCAAAATCCATAGTCCAGTTGAGGGAAATTTGGCAGCAGACAATTAGGTATCCAACAAGCACTTCCTCATCCTCAGCTTCACCTTAGCACCTCTTGTTCAAGGAGATCTCAGGCAAAGACTACAAGAAGTTGTTCTGTGGGAACTTGTGGCACTTCTGGTTTCTTTTAAGTCACAAGAGCAAAATTCAGAAAAAACTCCAAGAACTTTCTTATTTCTCTTTCCAAAGGAATTCTGAGCAAGATTTCCAAAATAATCTGATTCTTTTGATTTTAGGGACGTGGCTTTTGGCAACACCGGTATTTCTAAATCTCTCAGGTGTTTTTGAGTTTGCCCCCAGTGGACAGTTTTAATATATTCACTATACCTTCTGCTTTAGAACATGCAAATAATACATAAGACAATTGAAATGTGAACAGCACATGGAGCTGTGTGACTGCACCTGATCATTCACACCTCAGGAACTGGAACAATTCTCACTGCCGAGTCCTAATGATGGTCACTACTTTCACAAGTGAAATCCTTGTTGTGTGAGTTACCCACTTTCCAGAGAATACTGCAGCACCTTGCTGCCAGTCTCAGGATTCTCATCATCCACGTTCAAAAGGGACTTGAGGAAGTTATTGTTTTCAGAAACAACTGCATGTTTTTTCTGTTGACACCTTTTGCACTACTGAAATGCCACTGATGATAGCTCTACTACTAGAAGCACTGTGGTTCACAGTGCCTCTGAAAATGGATGAAAAGAAAAAAAAAAGCTCTATACAACAGTACAATTCTCTTTAGATCAGCAGGGACCCTAATCTTAAGGCTTGTGAATAGGAAGAGTAAAAAAACCTTTTTAAAAAAGACATTAGCTTGCAAAATAAACACCTACTGGCCTGTATTTATTTTCTTGTGGTTAGTACTCTACATATTCCAATAAATACCACCTCTGTAACCTCTGCAGGTCTTCAACCAATGTTTGAAAGTCTGCATAAATCTTCAGTATCTAATTCCAGAAGCGTCGCATATAGAAAGAAAAGCATAAAGAAAGAAAAGAACTTGTTAAGAACTGCAACAATTTCTAAGGGTGAAAGAAGCAGGTTATTAAACATTTGCCATTGTGAGCTGAATCAGACTCATACAGCCAAAGCTTTATAAGAATGCAGGGAGAAGGAGAAAAGGAGGAGGAAGCTGTCTGCTGATGAGATTATAGACAGACTGCAGGGTTTCAGCACAATTTGTAAGCCTTGGTAATGGGACAAAAAGTTGGAAGTTTGCTCTTGAAGCAAAAGCAGAGAAGCCATGGCAAGAGGGAGCAGAAGGGAGAATCAGCAGAGAGAAAAGTTAGTATACTTGCCTGTAGCTCCTAAGATTAGCTTAGATCCATAACTGAAGAAAATACAGTAAGACAGGACACAAAGGCAAAGATTTTGAGGAATACTTTTATGTAAAGCTCTCCATTTCTGACTGCCATGAACAGGATACAGAACGAATAACCATGACTGCGCATGGAATATCCCTTTGCCAATCTATCTGGAAGTAGCTAAAACCCAACACTCATTAATACTAACTGTGATTATTACTGCACTAGAATATATGCCAGCTATGCTAAAAAGCATGGCCAGGGCTTGACAGAGACTAGTTTTCCTAAATCCAGTACTCTCAGCCTGGAATTTTCAGATCTGGTTGCAGTGGTGGGTCTCAGGACTATTTTAAATGGATCTGCAAAAAGGCTGAAGAAAAGGATGTGTAGTATCAACAGGCTAACAGTAATCATAAGAGAGCATAAGCTACCACAGCAAAACTTCAAATATTTTGTAAATCAAAGGTGGCAAAAAGCACTCCATTGGTGATCAGACTGAAGCAATGGAAAAACCTCCAGTGAGATGGATGAACCAAGAAAACAGTGCTACAAAACTCAGAAAGCACCTAAAGATGGCTCGACTCTTAAGCCAGAGTAACTCCAATCTGTTCCACGTGGGTTCCTATATTGTGTTCCTCTATATTGTTAAGTATAGCAATATGAGCAATATGTCATGTATATCTTCTTTCATCATTCCTCAGAGGAAAAAAAATAACTGTTTACATTTCTGCTGTGATGTTAGAGAAGATCAAAGAAACAGCATAAATGATAAGCAGAGGATAGAGACCATCTCTTTTTAGGAAAATGATCCACTGGGTCAGCAGAGCATCGCTATCAAGCATGGCCTGCAGCCCAAAGCTGACAAGGACATTACAGACATGATGGAGCCAGGCTGCTCATTATCTGAACATACACAACTTCTTTATTTCAAATTCTACACACAGTCTAGAATACGTTTAATGCTTGCACAATAATCTGCAGTTCTCTATATACTTGCAGCTTTCTTAGTGTTAAAGGCTGCCTGCCCAGACGTATTTCATTGCTGAAGTCCAGCTGAGAGGCCTGAATAACCAACAAATGACTGGGGCCAGCAGTGGGCCAGCCAAAAACATTCCTCTCACGTAAGAGAACAGAAGGTAGAACGAAAAGACAAAAGACACAACAGAAACTGGAGGGTTATTACAAAGACAGGAATGAAGGGTGGACTTTGAGTACTCAAACATCCAGTTTTTTGAATTGCAGAGGCTGAAGCAGAAGCTCTGTGCATAGATCCTAGTGTTTTTCTATAGATTTTATGTATTTATTTCATATGATCTTTACATCTAGAGAACAAGTCCTGTGAGGAGCAGCTGAAGGAGCTGGGTTTGTTTAGCCTGGACAAAAGGAGGCTCAGGGGGGACTTTCTCACTCTCTGCAAATACCTGAAAGGAGGTTGTAGCCAAGTGGGGATTGGTCTCTTCTCTCAGGTAACAAGTGATGAGAGGAAACTCCCTCAAGCTGCAACAGGGGATGATGTTTAGATTGGATATTTGGAAAAATTTCTTCATGGAAAAGGTTGTCTCTGAAGGTATTTAAAAGACATGTATGGCACTTGGGGACATGGTTTAGTGGTGGATTTGACAATGCTGGGTTAATGGTTGGAACTGATCATCTTGGAGGTCTTTTTACGATCTAAACAATTCTGTGATTCTACATTTTTGACAAACCTACTTCTGTGAGCTGCCTACACACAGGAGACAGCCCATAAATGACTGCTCCCTTATTTCCTGCACTCTTGCTTTTGGGCACAGTTTTGGACATTAATCTGAATCATGTACTATCTTGTTTCCTTTTTCTTTGTACAATATATAGCACAACCAGATTACTTGTTGTTATGGTAATGCTATTAATAAATACACTGTCTGAGTAAATCTAGCGTGAAGTGGCAAAATAGCAGGACTCCATCAGCACACCACATCTAGTGACATTCATCAGAGGGGACAAATGAGCAAAAAGTCATGTAAAATCTCAATTACAGCAATAACCCAGGACCTTCTCTGCAATAATTTAAGGAGGACTCAAAATGCTATCCTCACAAGCAAATTAAACCAAACCAGTGCAATTTCCCATTCAACAACTATTTCTTACAGCTCCAAGTTGCTTGCTCCTCAGGCAGAAACATCCTCGTACATCTTCCAAAAGCATGAGTCCCTATCATATCTGAGACTCACAAGCCTCTATCAAAAAACAATTTGGAGAAAATAAGCTATCTAATGGCACTACAATTTGGAGAGAAGAGAAATGCTCAAGTAGCAATGAATTTCTACACGTGATCAGAAACAAACAAAAACATTATTACAAATCCATGTAGACCCCCAAGTGATGCTAACAGTATGCACTCAAATCTGTGATATCACTGGAGAAAGCAACGTGATTTTTCCTTTCCTCCTCTAAAATAATAGAAATATGCTGCTACACTAACAGAACCATTCATCTCACTGTCCAGATGTTTACCATACGTTATGCAGCAAAATTCATATTATACTGTTGTCTTTCATCTGCAATGCAGTCTTCTCTGTCCTCCACCTAACTGAACAGCCAGGATATTTCTAATAGAGAAGCACAGCTTTCACTTCCCCTCAGAGTGTCAGTTGCCTTCCTGAAGCAGGGGCTTGTGTTTTGTCAAAATCCAGCAGCAGAGTTGTTTCTACCGCCCAATGTCAAAAAGTCAAGTGAAGCCATTTATTGAAGCTGATGCCTTCCTGACAAGCCAGGCAAGCTGTGCTCCTTACAAGCTGATTCTAAAAATACATTCTGCTGGACAGGTCAGTGGTCTGTACACTCCATAGCACCGTGCTGCCTGGTACCACTGGAGTGCCATCAACATGTGCCCTGATCAAAAGGAACACAGAATGCCCAGAGTTATCCTTTACGTTTGCTACTGGAAAAAAAGAGTAGAGAAGTAACTTTGCAAGCTGTTTATTATGTTGATAACAATACATAATAATAATAATAATAATGAGCAATCAAGACTCCTTTGCTACTAAATATTCCTTTTAAACACTTCCTAAGTTGACTGCACTTAGCAAGGGTTTAATAAGAGACACATAATGGTGAACTCAAAATGTATTTCTAGGGCCTTCATTAAGATAACATTTTCTTTGTTGGAACATTTACATTTGTGTATGTGCACGTGTACACACATACAGCCTGTATATCTATATGTGCAGCAATCTGTAGTGGATACTGTATATTTCCCCCATTACCTAAACCGAGTATATTAAGTTTAAATCAGAAGAGTACAAGAGTAAATGAGCAAAGGACAAATGAAACAGTAGGATTTAGGGGAAAGGAGGACAGTAGGCTAGAGAACTGAGCACAGGTACACACCCTGCCTTGGATTCTACGGGAAAACTGTTATTGGAGCAAACCCTGGGAAGCAGACTTCATTACTGTTTCCCTACCCTGATTGCTGAAGTTCTCTCTCTGGGTTTGATCAGCAAGACGTGCATAATTTATATTAAATAAAAAAATCTCAGTTAGAGTACTGAAGGCTTTTCTGCTTAGTCCTCCTGAGAATTTTAGTTGTAATCACTTACTTGATTTCCCCAAATAACTAGGATTCAATAAACACACATGAGCTAGTCAGTAAGATCTAACATATATAACAATCCATTAGCTGTTTCATCATCATTTTTTTTAAACCTAAAAGCACATCAATTCTCTTCCTTCTTCTATAATCTTTTCCTGTTGCACAAGGCCCAGAACATGAGCTCTGGTCTGTAAGTGAGACTTTGGGGGCACTTCTAACAAATGAATACAAAATATTTTCATATCTAATTTGAACAACAGATTCAATATTTAATGTCAGTAAATACACGATCAGAATTTTCCCTGCTACAGCACCCACTTACAGAGAAATCAATTAAAATCTAGTCAGATTATCAAGTTGCATTTGTGTTTATATCCTATTTACTTGGAGTAATTATTTTCTTCTCACACAAAGACTATCCAATCAGCCACCTAGCAGCAATCTCACATACACAGGTTGCAACTCCCCAGCTGAAGCATCTTCATAAATACAATAGTGCAGAACAAAACTTCATTTTTATGTCTTTAGCTTACTGTCACTCTGCATGTGACTAAGACAAATAAACAAATACGCATACACAGAGATGTATCTATAGCAGTAAAAAACATTAGGGGCACTTTTCATTTCTAAAAACAAACATGTAAGGTAAAAACATAAATGCAAGGTATTCTTGTTAAGTTTACCCTTACCATGTAACACCTTACAAACAATGGCTTCATAGGACTTGTAGAAGAACTAATCACAAGTAAGTAGAATGAAAGCATGATCATATGCAATCCTAATCCACTTGTGTCCAAAACAAATAGTGCACAAAGATGTTAGGACTAAATTCTACATGGAATGTTTCATTCTTAGGCTTTTCACTATTAACATCACTACAGTGAAATCTGTTGGCAACGAGCAGGACAACTTACTTTAGAGGATACTTCAATTTTATTTCATTTTCAGAACTATTTTTAGATGCATATGGAACTTGGAAAAATCCAGTGACTGCATTTTAATCATGCAAATCACAGAACTTGCTTCAATCACCTGTATGTTTATAAGCATCCATAAGCTAATACAAAACTTTTATATTATACATGACTGCTCCACAGAATAATTTTATTGAGTAAATTCTGTCTAATGGTATAAAATCTGATTAGGATTTTAGGCATATTTTTATCCAGCAAACAAAATCTGAGAGAACTACAGAGCCACCAAATCGGGTTAGAATGAGAAAAGAATAGAACACTTTGCACTTTGCATTACTAAATAACCTTTTCCTAAGACAGTTACTGACCCACTCTGGGATATAGGGGTATGTGATATGGTGAAGCAACAGAGATCAGAAAGTTGATGTGGTGAAAGTGTGGGGTTGATCCTGATGTGTATCAAACCTCAGTATATTGCAATAAGCTTACAACTCTGCAACCAGTTACCTTTAAATCCCTTCTGAATGAAACAGATGCAGACTTGAATCAATAGAAAGGTAGAACACAGATACTGTGCCTTGGAAGTTAGCTTCAGTTGGCCTACATCACCTGTTAAACTCAGAATATTTACACATTATACTGACCTCCATAACTACAAGTGTAAATGTACTAAAAGTGTAATTTACTTTCTGTTTACATCATATTCTTCTACCAACTTAATTATCTGCAATACAGTTATTACATGCTTACCACTGTGCCTAGAAACTGAATGCTTGTCTCTCCAGAGGCATTCCGAGAAATCCGCTGAAAAACACAAATGTAAGAATTGATTAAAGCAACTCAAAATTTGTAACCATTCCATTTGCTTTGTCACATCACTGTAAAGTAATCAAAAATAATTGAATACATAAATCTATACATAAAACAGATAAAATAATGTCCTTCAACAGAAGTACTAGAAGTCTAAATTATACTTCATCTCAGATTTTGGTTTTAGTTCAGTCAACTCAATAAAATTTATTTTTGAAGGACAATGAAGGCAAATATGGCCAAGTACAACACAGAGCAACCTTGTGCTCGAATGCCATGAATAATCAGGCTTCTGCCATCTCTGTGATTCTGTATTCCTGTTACTCACATTAAGTATTATCTTCATTCTCTCCTAATGAGAGACATTTTAATCTCTTTTTAAAATGCAAACCTCCAATGATGCTACTTTGATAACAGAAAAAAAAAATGACCTTATGAAATGTCTGGTCACCTACTGTGGTTCAGGAGTTGATTGAAGTTATTAAACAGTCTTCAAATATTACATTGTCAGTAAGCCGCAAGACAATGTAAGAGAAAATATATTACTGGTTTCACACAGTATTAAACATAATTTAAATATGCAAAACATTTAAAGAGTTCTTTCTTCCTGTGAATTGTCTTCTCCTTCAATGTAAGAAGTTTTTTCTCACATTTAGTTCCTACTGTTTAAACTGTGGCCCACATAGGTCCCGAGTCATGAAACACAGCCCTGATTTTACACAATGCCAAGTGCACATAAAAGTACTAAAGCACAGATCTGAGAAGATTAGTATTATTGCAAAGAACTGCACAGAAATCTTCAGCATTTTAAAGACAAAAAATCCTAAGAAGGGAGCTGCAAATAATCTTGAGAGATCTTCTAGCCTAAGACTCCCAGCACAATCAAAACACAGCAGTGTCACTCCCAAATGATGTGTTTCTAACTCATTCTCAAAATCTTCCAATTGCAAAAATTTCACAGTCTCCCTAAGCAATTTATCCCAGTGTTCTGCATTTTTACCATTAGGAAGTTTTTTCCTAGTATTTGATTAAAATAACCCTTACTTCAACTTTATTACACATATTAATTTTCCTCTTTTTCATTACACACAGGAAACTCAGATTATTCCCTTCCTTTCTACAGCTACCTACAGGTATATGAAGAGCCCTTATCATGGCTCCCCTAAGTCTTGTCTTCTCTAGACCAAATGAGAAAGTGCTACACAACAATAGCTAGATATCCCCCAAAACAATTTTAATAGCAATAAATTAAATCCTGGTCCCTTTTCACTAATGGTGCATGTTCCTCGGCTACACTTTATGAAGTAATAATTACTACAGCCCAAACATGCTTATTTTTTGACTTAACAGGTCACACACTGACATTGCAATCTGTACAATCATATGAAAACAAAGGGTGATGTGCCAGAGCCTGACATATTTCAACAATAATGATTAATGGAATGGAAAATATGGGAAATAAAATTTCATACAAAACCTGACGTTTACTTTTATAAAGGAAACAGGAATATACACTTTTCCCACAGTCTAGGATAAACACAATCAGGTTTTGGAAACCACAAAGAAGAACAAAGTACCGGCTGCCTACAATGAATGAACTGCATGCCAAAACAAACAAGTCCCAACCACTTGATAAGCTGTCAGAAAATGGCAAGCTGAAAAAAATTAAAGGATTTAATTTCTTTTTTTCCTGGAATGCCCTCCACCCTCGTTAGAGTTCTGTCACTTATTGTGCTACCCTTTTGTCTGCTTTCAAGGGTCATTAGAGACCTTTTCATGTCCTAATAAAAATTCCATTTTTTTGGCTAATCTCCCTGTCACACAGAAAAACACAACTTAAAAAACAAAACAAAATGAAAAATAGAGCCCTTTTGTCGTTTTCTTAAAAGGCTTTCAGAGTAAAGCAGGTATCTTGACAACTTGACTTACTTTTCACAACTGAAAAGCAAATCATTAAAGTATTTCCTCACACAGATTTTCTTTACTCACAGCCAAATAAGCTAGCATAGCAAAAACCAAGGTCTTTCAAAAATAATTTAATAACCACTTTAATAAAGCCAAATAAATATGTATTTAAAGAAGGCACCTTCTAAAGCCTCAGTCTCAAGACAAGACAAAGATATCAGCAGCATTTTTCCTGTTCTGGCACTGTTGGAGCACCCTGGTATCACAGTACAGCAATTCCTCACTGCTACTGTTTGCTGTGTCCAAAATACAAAGCACTACATTCAGTGTCGATCACATTTAAAGTCAGTATAAGCACTAAAATCCATCTCTTAAATTAACATCCAGGAAAGGGGAAATAATGGGGAAGGTGAGGAAAATAGTTAAGAAACAGAGGAGAAAAAGAAATTTCCCTCATGGGTATATGTAAAAAACAAAAAGAAGAAAGAAAGGTAGAAAAATTCTCCAAGTCACAAAACATATGTTACAGCAAGACCAAAAAGAGAACTGCCAGGCTTTTGAAAACCGTGTTACAAAAGAAGTCAGAACATTATCATAATTAATGTTTAAAATTACAGTTGTAAATAAATTTCAGCTATTAGATGTGATTAGATTTTTCTGAAAAGAGTTATTTCTGTTCCACTGGCAGGCTTGTGTTTCTGGGATTTGTAAATGTAATTGATGTTTTCAAGAAAATGAAAGGACATGGTTAACAATTATTCTTTTATTTCCCATCTCTTTAGAAAAAGGACCAGTCTTCAGTTTCTCTTGTAAAGTTAGATATTTACATATTCTATACCTCATAATAGATGGTTTCATATTGCATGTGATAGCAGGAAAGTAATCAAATAGAGGTAACAATAGAGAATAGCTAATTATATGCATTGTCATTGCTTTCCTAATAAATTGCAAATTATTTGCTAGGAGATTTACACCAAAAAGGCAAGGGAAATTTATCATTTGTTCAAAGACAAAACATCCCCATGTGTTTACCTGCCAATACAGTAAAATAATGTTGTTGACATAAATTAGGCAATCGTAGATATAACCAATGCTTTTCTGGTTGATTCAGCGGAGAAAGCTTCAGACTAAATTAATTAGTATCATATGAATAAAAAGTATGTTTTTCTTTCCTTATGAGAAAGTAACAAGCTAAATCAAATCTGAAAAAAAATCACAACTTCAAAAATCCATCTGCAGTCTCAAAGCTGTCAAATGGGTGTGAGTGTTACATAAATATTATAAGTATTTTTACACACACAGGTTACAGTATGTTATACTGCATATGCTATGTATATCCAAACAAAATGCTTATGCACACATGTAAAAATAGAAAAGTGTATACACACAAAATGTGTTTCATTCTCCTCCTCTATCTTGTGTATGATATACCACAGTCATTTCACAAATAATCACTTTAATCTGTAAATCCCAGTAAATTACAAGAGGTTAGTGTGATATGACTTTAAATTCTTCTGCTTTGCCATAGAAAATTATTTCCACTTAGTTGGGTATCAATGATGTATTCATCGTAAGGTGCAGTAGGGTTACAATCAGCTTTGCATTAAGCCTGCAATGGATGAGCACTCACAGATAAAAATGATAACAACCTTTACGTGAAGAAGGATAAAGCAGCTCAAGAAAACACAATATATATATTACTGAAAGACATTCTTAACTGACATGGACATTATTAGACAACAAGATCTTAGAACATTTTCCAAAAATCTTCTGGTCTCTAAGACTCTCCAAGCTACTGGAAGGGAGCAGATGCAGAGAAGGAATGATACAAAAAGAAACTCCAACAGACCAAAAGAATATTTTTTCTTTGCTTACAAATGAAAAGGAATTATATCCCCCGAAGTCAGAATATGAACCAGCAAAGGCAATCAGATAAATAGATAGACAGATACACACACTTCTCAAAGACATTTATCTTGAACTACTATATACTGGCTTTATTTGCTGAAAGTAAAAGCTGGAGACCATTTCTTACAGAAAACACACAGATTGTCACTCAGCCAACATTTTTTGCAATTTTTTCAAGCTATGGCATGACCATATTACCAGTCGGACAACATGTAGCAAACTACCAAACCAAAAACAAAATTACAAGCCCAGAAAATTTATGGATAGGCTATAGATAAAATTTTGAGTGAAATTTTGAGTGAAAATTACCCATGCTGGATAGTTTCCCAGCATGGTGCTGTTTTACAGAATGTAGAATTTCTTGCAGCCCAGCCCCTATTGCTTCATTTCAACTGCTCACTACATGAAATTTTGAACATCTTATGCCAGGAATTTCAAATGGAGGACACTATCCACTTTTTGGCCAATACTTATAAATTCTTGAAAATTCCACCTGGCAAAACATAGGCCAGAATCATCCCCAGATGGGTTTAATTTAAACAACAAATCATTCCCATGATAGGGAAGTCAAGGAAAAAACCCACACAGTATTTACCTTGTAAAGTTAGAACAGATTCATCTGCTAGTCTAATCTTAATTTATGAGATTGTGTGTACAGGAGGGTGCTTGGACATCTGGAAAGCTCCATCTTCCACCTAAGTCACTCCTACCTTTGGAGTCCCACATTTGGGTCAGAAAGGAGGAAAAAGCTGCAGAAGTAGCTGTGAAATCTTTAAGTCATCCTCTCGTCAAAAAGGGGTGATTGATTTGATCTTATCAGTCTCCTTTTCCCTCTCCTTCTAGAAAGCAGAACTTCGTTTCAGCACTGCCTTTGCACCGTGTAAAATCCCAGTCAAGGGATGTAATCCCAGACTAGCAATGTGACCAAGATTTCTTGTATGCTGGAGACTGTCTACATTGCACTGTACGTTCAGCCTTGTTCAGCCTCACAAGCCTTTCCACACTGGCAATCACCCTACTTTTTCACAATTTAACATTCTGCACTGCTGGCACCATCATTCTCTCTCCTCAGAGCATTAAACTACAGATGGGAAGTTAGCCTGATTTTATGCACTGCTCTACCCTTAGCCATTACCACTTTCAGTTCACACTTTATAGTAAATGAAGCCTCAGTGAGTTGTTCTTCCTCAGGGCACGTCCACATTTTCCAGGTTCTTACAAGGGCAGCAGCCACCCAGTGGGGAGAGAGATGATCAAGTCCTGCTGTGAAGCAGTTTGACTCGTGAAAGATGTCTAAGACTGATGTTAGTGGCACTGTGCTGAAGTAGTCTTCCCCATTGAGAGAAATCCTGCCAGAATGCTGAAATGCTGAAATAGTGGCCTTCCCTGGCACCTGTTGCAAGCTACCTCAGTCCTTTTCCAGGGACTAAATGTAATCTGTTCCCAACAGTACAAATATAGATATTAAACACAGGGTGAGTGGCTTTCAGGGCATCAATCCATACAGATAATTGTGCAGGTGCAGTTTCTAAGAGGCTGAGGCACCATTTCACTACTTTTTAGAAGTTCTCTTAATGCCTGGGATTCAATTGCAGTAGATGACTCAGGGATTTCCGTCCTTCCATAAACAGAAAAATAGAAACACAGATCTTTCCCAATATTTCTTTATGTGATATCCAATATGACCGTTACTTGTTACTTCTTTTTGCAAAGTTTTTTTTTAATATTGAAACTACTGCAGGAATGCTATTACATGTACAAAGAGTGCCTTCCAAGTATGTTCAGGTGTTCCTTTAATCCTCTGAGGTAGGTGGGTGTTACAAAAAAGTAGACGACAGGCTTTAAAACTAACAAAAAAAAAATCAAACCAAACCAAACCAACACACAAAAAAACCCCCACAAACAACAACCAAAAAACCCCTCCACAGGAAATACTGTTTATTTGGTGTTGGTAAAGAATTAATCTAAGGGATGTTTCCTTCAGCCCAAGATTTACAACAGTACAATAATTAGGAGTTTAGTCTTCTCTGTGAACTTCTGAATTTTTGCTGTTACTACATTAAATCACAAAATGATTAGAACGTCTGGAAGCTTTACCCTTGTTTTGGCATGCCGTGTGTCTTGCTCCTATAAGGGAGCCAGTCAAAATGCTGCCATGTGATTCTAGACCTGATAACGTCTGTGACTGCCCTGAGACAAATTCTTTACAGGATCCATAGTCCCTTCTCACTCTTATGCCCCTCCTCCTCCTTCCCCTTTGCTCTCTGCATGTGTTACTACGTTCAAGAGAATCATTTCATGTCTTTCAGGGTTTAGATATCATAAAACTACAATGTCTGTCAGTGACTCAACACAATGCTTTGGTCTTTGGACACATACAGAATCCTTAAAGTTATTCATGCTGAATATTGTTTGTCTTGAAAATTTATAGTTCCAAGAGGAAAAAAATATGGCATAAGATACCATGACAACTAATATTATTTTATTAACACCTTGAGTAAGACAGGATAAAACTAATCCCATTTCAGAGGGATTGATTGAATGTATCCGTCGATCACTCATTTCCTTCCTGAATGAAAAAATGAAAATATATTCATTTTCATGACAGAATCAGTAAAGGTAATGGTGTGTGCTTTTAGTTCTACTGCTGTAGTTTCATGAGCTTTTATTTCCTTTAATTTTCCCCTTCCCTTCACATATTCTCCATTTGAACCATGGACAAGAAATTTGTACCAGATTTGGCTAGGTTAGCCATAACTGGAACAGGCTGAAAATAAAACAGGGAGTGAGCTACAGGTTAATCAATGTGGGCCATCAAGAGTTCAGTGCTGGGGCTCACACTGGCTTTTCTCTACCCAAAAGTACAGCTGTGTGGGTATAGGACAACCAAGTGTCTGCCTGTTTGCAGATCATTCTGAGTCCCTCTTCTGGAGACAACCTAGCAAGAATAATTTTGAAATCATGGTTAAAGGACAACAGCAGAGTATGTGCAGTAATTGGCAGCACTAAAAAATGGACTGTCAAGCAGTCATGAACACTGCTCACTAAACCTTCGCAAAATAATTTTCAGGGGTTAAGAAAATGAGTGTTCTGAGGTAATGGTACTTTAGATTGAAAACCTATATAATGTATCATATCATTATCACAGATTACATCTGAGATCTCAAAACAGCAAAATAAAATAAAAGGTAATTTTTCTTAAAAAGAGTAAAAAAAATACACATATGAAAAAAGTCTCTAAAGAGTTGTAGGAAATGAATACTTGGGCATAGGCTTTGTTCTCCTGTCAGACATTTCCCTGGAACAAAGACTTCATAACCTACAGCATTCTCATTTTTTCTGTTATTATAGATGAAAGTAATAATCTAAAGAAACATTGTATCAGAGAAGCACTTACATTTGTCATACCCCAGGATGCAGAATATACTACTCCTGCTGCAATTGTTGATGCAATAAATAAATTAAATGAAAAAATAAGTGATGCCATCACCGAATTCCCTTTAACACTAAGTAGAGAAAGCTCCCCTGATAAATCTTCATCTATTTCATTCACAAAAACACTTGAAGCTTGAGACTGATGATTTCAGCTTTACATGATCAAGTTCTTGTTTAGCAACTCCATTACTCTCTTAATTACACCTTGCTGTGACTCATAAAGACCTTTTTACTGTAGAGTTTGGGATGCCCAACAGACACAGAACAGTTAGGCTGGAAGAGACCTCTGGAAATCAGGCAGCCATATTCCCTGTTCAAGGCAAGGCTAATGTCAAAGTGATATTGAACTGCTCAGGACCTCGTCCAGTTGAGTTCTGTCTACATCCTACAGAGCTTCAGTTCATCAGAAACTAATTCTCTGAAAGCCAGAAAATACAAAAAGGAAGGTATCACAAGTGCCATTGTAAAATTGCTTTGCTGAAGGTGCCAAAAGTTTTCCAGGGTCCAGGCAGAATGCCTACACTACCTTTAGAGGGTAGAAGGTTTCGTAACAGCAAGATAGCAGAGCTGTGGGCTAGACAGTCTGGCAGTGAAAAGGCTGGGTGCACATGACAGAACTAAGGGGTACAAAAGTATTGGCAAAGATGGTGACAAATAACTCAAACCAAACCATTTTATGGTTCTGGCTCAGCATCCTTTTGCTACAGGGAACTATCTGCAAGTAAAAGGTATTTAAGGATGAGCTGAGTGTTTGATGATGGGATCAATGAAGGCATAGCATTCAACAGCACTAAGCAGTTGTAAAATTTGTCCATGTAGCATTGCTGTAGGGCAGCCTCAAAATCTGAATGATCAGTGGGGTGGTTTTTGAGAACTTGTCCAAACAGGAGTAGTTGTTGGTTTGAGGATCTCCTCCTAGAAGCATTTTTTCCTTGAGCAACCTGCTCACTCTGCAGGTACCTGATCTTCCTGTGCAGTGTCCCAGCAGAAGGAACCTACTTGCAACCTGACTGTAGTAAGGACAGAGCTGCAGTTAGGTTCAAGCCCATCTGCTGGACTTCATGGATTCCTTGATTTATCTTGAGTTCCCCTTAGATTCTAGTTCCCAGGAGGAATAAAAGATGTTCAAACCCTGTGGAAAAAGACACCTTATTCCTTCTTTCCTTCCACGTGCTCCCCTGCCCATATGGACTGGGAGACGGAATAGGTCATAGACAACTTCTGCGGGCACAGGGCTCACTGAAATCTAGCCTACTTGTATGTCATGAGGACATGACAGAGGAGTAAAAATGCCC
Source organism: Pachycephala philippinensis (assembly GCA_013397055.1). NCBI lineage: Eukaryota > Metazoa > Chordata > Aves > Passeriformes > Pachycephala > Pachycephala philippinensis. The sequence goes on from VWZT01013955.1 coordinate 761,731, forward strand.
TCATTGTCCCAAAATATCCTGTTGTCTTTCTTCCAACTGTCATTACTTTCCAGGACCCCATACGGAGCCACCGCTCTCCCTTCCAGTTTCCACTGGAGTTCTTATTTTTCTTTCCCATGACTCAAGTCAACATCCCCTTTTCCACTCACTCTTCACAGGAATCATTGAGACCCTCATTTATTCATTTATTTTTATTCTAAATATTGCCTAAAAGGTTGTATCATATTCAAATCCTGTTTTATACATGTAAGTATTTTAAATATGCATTTGCAATTAAATAAAACCCAATCCCTTCCAATTTGAGGAAGGTGTATTGTAACTATATTCCTATAGCTCTTTGATTTTCAGCAAAGGCAAAGTCCCAATTCATAATAGCTAGGTGTAAGTTAAATTCTGAGTCATTCACATCTTTGAGACAAGTACGGGAAATCATTTTGGTGAAGTATTTCTGTACAAAAAAATGTAATTTGCTTGGTGAAAAAAATACTACACTTCAGGATGTGTTAAATTCAGCCTCACCAAATGAGAGGTAGAGTCTAGTCAAAAGTAGAGAAAATGCTGAGAAACTGGGATTAGCTGAAGAACTACTAAAAACAGGCACAAAAATCCCCCCATAATGAAATCTGAGTACTACACCCCCATTCCTGGAGACTTTATCTCAGAAATCTCTTCCTCAAATGATCCCATGTTTTTATCACTTCATCACTTTGTATAACATCCTATGGATTTCACAGTAAGCCAAAGCAGCAGTAAGATTTCAGAGCCCTTATGCTGCAGCCACAGGACCTGCACTATACCCCAGGGTTCTGGTCCCACTCTCATCTGGGGACCTGGCCAGGCACTCCGCAGCTCCCATCTGCTGCACACAGATGGGCTTCCTCACACAGGAAACAAAAGCAGGAGGAGGAGGGCTGCCACACATCCTTGTTGTGCCCTGGTATGCCCTAGACAGACTGTGACCAGGGCATATACTCGTCCTCAAGCACTTGGGTCCCATACTCTAGAAATTGTCCTAGAAAATGTGGGTTTTAAACTCAAAGGCCCTTCATAACTCTGCAGCAGAGTTGGTGCTCTGCTTTGCTCTAATATTCATTGAGCCTCTAGCAGAGGAGTGAAAATACAAAAGCAGGCTTAATTACTTATTTTTAAACATGCAACAGATATGTAAAAATTTGAATGTCTAGACTATAATTTACATAAATATATTTCAAACCAAAACATTTTAAACTTATTTATTTCCTGTTTCTATGCTTAAGTGCTTTGCTAGATTGTGGCCAGACCACAGGATCGAGCCAAAGGTGCATAAATCAAACCTTCAAAGAAATAAAATGTTCACAAAGATTGTATTTGGTTGAGCAAATTTAGAAGAATGAAACCAACTATGAAGAAAAATTAGATTGGCTGAAAATTAATAAAGCACAGCTGGAATTATTCGATTCATCCATATTTGTTGCTTAAATGGCTCTAGGGCTAAGTTTTGCAGAAAGAAGATACTTCAAGACTCAGGGGTCAATTGCTTTTGGAGACAAATTGACCTACAGGAATACACTTGTCTAATTTGGTTCTTGCAGTGGGGCAAGTCTACAGAAATATATAACCAAAAAACCAATTTTGATTCCAGTGAGCGAATATCAGAGGTCAAGTTTAAGGTTCCCATATATTTACATACATACACTAAAAGATTAATAACTTCTCAAGCTACTGAGTTTTTTTGCTAAAAGCAAAGGCAGATAAAATCTGAGAAGGAAACAACATATGTGCTTATTCCACGTTCTGTTGGCTAGATACCATGCAGTCAGCTCATTGCGTGTTGCTGTGGCTAGATCTGCAGCATTTCATAGGGCTTGGTCATACTCAGGGAGTGCAAGTAACACTACTGCTGGCTCAGCTCCTAAAAGAAAGCTTCTTCAGATCATATGATCATTAATTTTGAAACTAATTTTATGTGCCAATTCAACTACTATTAGCTAAATGGTGTTACTACTATTAGTTATATATCCAGTCATACAGTAATACAGTTTGCAATGAGGTCTTGTGAATACAGTTATCCATTCTAAATACAATGCTTTTCACCTAGGCAGGTTTTACATATTCATACATTGGTATTTTTTTCCTGTTCAAAATTAGGAATGTACTTTATAAAATGGCACAAAATGGACCAGTATTAAAATAGTAAAAAAGAGAAACACACCTAAACATAGGAAATTATTTTAGATATACACACTCCTTGAGGCTGGCATAAACCTCACAAGAAATCTACGTAACTTAAGTCCGGAATTACGGACACATAATGAAAATTTCACTCTCAGGCAATACTAACCCTGAAACATACAGTAATTTTTTATCTTCAAGTTGCAATCTTTTAAATTCAATCAAAGCAAAAACAGTATTTCCACTTGGGTAATCTACCAGGGGTGAAAATGAAAAACTAAACCCATACATTTCATTGTAAATTATGAAAAATCTGACCATTGCATCACTAATAAATATATAGGAAATAGGCACTGCTGTATGTAGAAAAATACTTTCAGTAAGTTTTGATTTGTTTTTCACTATTGCCAGGATCAATAGATATTTTTAAATAAACGATTTGTCAACAAATATATAAATCCTGAATGAGGTTACATTTAGAAAAGCATTCTCTGGTGTTTGGAGTTGGTTTCAAACACTTAAGTGTTCAGAAGGAAAGCATATACAACCACTTTAACCTTTTCAGTTCTCTTTTCTTAGAGCCACATAAGTTTGGGATGTTTTCTGCATTTATCCTCTCAAATCATGGAACTAATCATATTTCTTTAAAGTATATAAAAAATATGTTACATGGAAATGCTGTCCTGTGACTTTCAAACTGCAAAGGCCCAAAAGTGTAACAATCACACAACCCAAACATGAGGAAAAGACAAATTTTACTGCAGGCCACCACATGGGTTTTTGTTGTAGGTTAGGAGGGAGGTTTTTTGTTTTGCTTCCGTTGATTAGTTTTTTGGTTGGTTGGTTGTTTTTTTTCAGTAAACCATTTCTTATTTTTTACATGATCAAGAAACTCTATCTCCTCACAAGCCACTAAGTAAAGAGAACCTATACGCTGGGGTAAACTTCCATCTAAATAAGGAACTTCTCATTAAAAGCAAGATATTCAAAACTCTTGATAAATAACTTCGAGTGCATCCGGAGCTTTAGTGGACTGAATTTGTCTCAAAGTAGAAACATTCTGCTGTTTGTACAAAATCACATAATTTTTATGATGCGGCAAGTTTAGACCCGACGTTTCAGTATTATTTGTATGCCCAGAGACGCTTTGGTGAGATTACCTGTATAGTCCTCTGAGTGCCATCAATGGTGACAGACAACAAGGGTGAAGCCAGGTTCCACTCGCTGGTCACATTTAGTTTCATCCCATCAACTTCCACCTGTTGTGACACCAAACAAGGCTGTTACTATGAAGACAGACAGAAAACTGATCTCAAGTTCATTACTGCATACAAAGCAGCAACCATTTTAAAACAGATGGCTCCCAAACAACCTGTCATGTTTACTGCTTCTGCCATAAAAGACAGGGTCCAACAACAGAGTCTTCCAGCTCTCTCTGGGGAGAGGTGAAGGACCTGTGAACAGCTGCCTCTGAGTAGCAAGGTTTCAAGTGATTTCCAGCAAGTAACAAACAGCCATCCAACTTTTAAACCTATCTGGACATGCTACATTTACTGCAATTAGACAAGTAATGCATATAAATTCCAGTGACACCTTGCAACCTACACAACAGGGCTTGCATATAATATTCTCTCCAAGGACCAAGGAAGAACTTTTCCTATGCTTCTAATGAAGGGCTTTGCATTGTTATCTTAATTAATATGAGGCAGTAATTAATTCTTCGGCATTTTGCCTCTAAGTCTAGAAAAACTTTGCGAATTCTGACATGTTTTCTTTCAATGTACAGCTGATCAGAGGAATACAATTTCTGACTTGAATGCCAATATGCTTATCCAGAAAGTGGGGGTTTTTTAATCATCCCATATTCATTATACAAAAATATTTCTAGGTGAAGAGCAAAAATTCTGCGTTCTGAAAAAAGTGTAGGTCAGGGTAGCCGTAATGACACTTCTGTCATTCTTCTGTTGTATTATACTGATTAAAAATAAACATCATACATTCAACACTGTAAGAGCCTCAGAAAAAGAGATGATTATGAAAAAAATTATTACATATGAACTAACATAATTAGTGATGAATTTTTATGGCATGTTTTGAACATTCATCATACTACTGAAGGTAGGTAACTATGATTTCAGTTATATAATTTACTACAAACAGAAGAAAAATCATGGTTGGCCAATTTCCTTCCTCTCTCAAAATCTCCAACATATTTTCTAAAATGTAAATTTCAGACAACAGTGATAACGACACAACTATTGCATACATTCTCAATAAACTAGAAAAACATTTAATGCATTTAGAATAAAAGCTGAGCACACATTTTGCAAAATAAAACTTATAAAGCCTACTCTTTTAGGTCTCAGATTTACCATTATTTGATCTTACAATAAGAAGAAGCATCTAAAAGAAATCCATAACAGAAGTGCAGAGGAGCAATGTGTAATTTGATAAATATATTTCAGCTGAGAAGAAAAAGTTCTGGCTTAAAAAACCCCTCTAATTTTATTTACTTTAGTTCAGCACACAAAGTTGGCCTTAGTGATACAATCTACGCAATTTCCATGGGCTTTGACTATAAATAAAGTTACATGCAAAGAACAAGAAGAAAAACAAGTCATTTATAATGGTTCACCAATAGGCCAGATTAGCTGGCATGCTTCAGGTACTTTACACTGCTCCAGTGATGCAAACCAGCCACAAACCTGGCTTCAGTTAAGGCAGACCTGCAGCTGGTTTGTATTTCCGGGGCACTGCAGAGCAGCTGGAACACTCTGGTGAACCCCGCCCGCTCTCAGCAAACGTGTATTAGCAAATACTGTCTTTATTGAGAACAGGAGAAACATCTGAAAAGGACTTTCCAAATGGAAAAATGCAAATCCAGTGCCCTGTCTCAATCCTCTTTGATTACCAACTGAACTTTGGTAAGGCAATTATTTAAAAAGTTCTGTCGCTATCACTAAAACCAGAGAAAGACTGTCCGCATGGAGTCTGGGTCTGAAAACATCATTTACCATGTGTCTCCAGGGACAGAGGTGAGATAGCATCAAAGCAGACCAGGCTACTGGTCACCAAAAAAACCTTCAAGTGTACACCACACTGCTTGTGGCAGTGTAGGATTTACACACAGCCTCGCAGAAAATCTATAGGTGCTATCTACAGTTCTAGCAAAGGGTGTTCCAAGAGCAGGAGGCAAGTCAATACCCCCACAACAAACTCAATTTAATCTTTAGCTCTTTTGCCCTTGTACAGATGAGCAAAAGAGAAGTAAACCAAGTGTGTCACAGTGGTAAATGACCTGTCCAAAATCCCTCACAAGGGTCTACACAAGTCTCGACATTATTGATTCCAGATTACATCAGTATCAAAACATTTCTGGTGGAAACCACCCTGAAAGGAGAGATGGCAAGCAGATGCTAAGTCTAAACAAACTGTGGCACTCTAGGCTGCTTATGTGCAATAGAGAAACCAGCAGACAATATATTGCCACTATTATGGTTTCCCTATTCAAGAAAGAATAGAGAGTCAGGGGAAGGGTTATATGAACTAATGTATATCCCATAAACTGCAGAAGTCTTCTCACAGAATGGAGCTACAGGGTCTTAGCTGCCTTCACTTGCAGCTCACCATGGTATGTGCACCTGAGGAAGATCATAGAAATCACAGAATATTCTCAGTTGGAAGTGATCCACAAGGATCATCGCATCCAACTCTTAAAGTTAATGGCCTATACAGTGATTGACCCCACCACCTTTGTGTTATTAGCACCACGTGTAACCAACTGAGGATGTGAAGCCAAGAGAATCCCAAGGAAATTTGGCTATCTATGCTCCAATAGGTAGGTTGACAAAGACAGGAGGTCAAGATATCAGAGAAAATGAACAAGGACTGAGGGTAAGATATTTACCACGTAGTGATCATGTTACTTTTACTACAAATGAGGGAAAAGGCGGGGTGAAGGGGAAGACAGAACATGGTGTACCAAAAACCAGATGGGGATTGAAATCAAACAGATACTTTACCTAACAGAGCAAACCTTCTTTCTGCAGCTCAACAGCCAACAGTCTACCAAGATGAGCAGGTGGAAATAGCAGAAGAGAGAAGACGGTAAAAGAACTTGTCAGAAGTCTGCATTTGCCGTCATTCCTCCTCTAGCAATGGATGTCATAATTGAACCTAATAAATACTGCAACAAAACCAGGAGCTTTTTGCTTTAGGCTTGGGGGATCAGGGGTGGGGGTTTAGGGTATGAAGGGGGACATGGGGATCAACTAATGACATTATATTGACTACTTTGCATCTTACTTTGTTTCTGTGCTCCTAAAACAGCCAAGAACAAATCACCATTCAATGGATGCTAACACTTGAACTGTAGGGAGAAGATCCCAGTGCATTCACTCCTGCGGTGGGTCACATTGTGCTTTACACCATAGCTGTATAGTCCAGCTTTACCCTTAACTACTCAGTTCCAAGCATACACGTATGTGTATGTGCATCTACAGTAACTACGTTTGCATTGCTGCACTACATCCACTGGCACAGTGGTGGTGAATTATTCCTTTTTTAAAAGGTTTGTTTGTGCCTAGGTAAGGACATAAAAGCAGCCACAGTCCTTTACAATTATTTCCAATTCAAAAGCTACCGTAAATGAGGTCTCAGAAAGAAGAGTGACAAGTCCAAGACACAATGGTAGAAAAAGGTCAGCAGCTTACCCCACTGTCACAACTTTGCAGACTTTCGCTGGCATGCACCTGAACTACACAAGTAGCAGCCCCTTCACCTCTTGTGGAGTGAGTTCCTGATGTTCAGCATGATAGGTACCAGCTAACCAATAGTGCAAAGAGCTGCAAAGCATAATCTGCATTCAGTTTCCTTTAGAGAACATAATTTGGCATTCTATGTGCATGTCAGGCAATTAAAGAAGGCAGCACAAGCCTGAGTGTTATAGCCCTGTTAATTTACTAATGCAGAGTCTCGCGTACATCTGGCACATGTCACTTTTTTTCTCCTGGAAATGAAGGTGGTTTTCCAGGAGACTGGAGGGCAGCTGAAGCATTTGTTTCCTGCCTGATGCTTCAAAACATTTATGCCTGAAGTTCCTCATGCCAGCCTTGAGTCTGACTAACTTAAGTCTGCTGATTTAATCCCATGGTTTCAATTCTGCCTCTCAGCATGGTGTTCAACTCAAGAGTCCTGGCCCTAACTACTTGGCTATGCCACCCTGAGCCATATTACTTACAGCCCTTAATTCTACCTCTTGCTATAGCAGAAGCGATGGCATTCCCTAATCAATCAGATCTACAAAATGAAAAGTCACTCTCTGCAGACCTGCCTTGCTGAAGTCTTTCTCTGATCAAGACAGCTGCCCATGAAGATGCACTTTTCAGGAAAACAGACAATACTCTTCACAGGAAACATATGAATATTCACTGTCATAGCCTCCAATCCCTCCAACTGGCATTAATCTAAGGCACATCCAGTGGGTAGCAAGGTCTTTACAAAGTGAAACCTTAAAATCATTCCTGCAAGGAAGGAACAATAGCAGCAAGCATCGTTGTAAATGTGAGGTAGCTTACATGTTTGAGGACTTTGTTCAAGCCTACATAAAGTAAAGCTGTTCTCCTCTGTAGAAAGAGTAACTGTCCCAAGCAGAAGACTCTTTACCTCCATCACTGCTAACTGCACCACCCGTGCCAAAACAGCAAGGAGATTCTTTACATTTTTATGAATCAGGTAAAGGATAGGTATTGCTCCTTGTGCAGAAGAGAGGGTGGCAAGAGGACTTGTGGCACAGTGTGTCAATAGAAGGTCCAGCTGTAGGCAGCAATATTCAGTAGCAGTCTGCAGTGATCTCAGACTAAGCCAAATCAAGTTGGACAAAGCGGCTTTTGGTTCCCAGTTTTCACAAAATGTATGAAATTCTCCTCTAATTGGCTGCACTGTCCAGCCAATGCAGAAGCACATGGGAATGGAAAAGGCAAGTGAAAAGTGTCTTGTTTCAAAGCTATCATCCCTTACCTTTTGCAGTCCCATGCAACCTCAAGAATGTGAGGAAAGTCTTTATGAGGCTGATGAGCCCAAGACTTCCTTTAGAAGCATGATGCATGAAACCCTAGGCATTTTGTAAAATATTTTGCTAGGTTTTAATGTAAGAAAGTTTCTCCCAGTCAGCAGAAGAGTTCAAACACTATTTTGCATCTCTCTATATATTCCTGTAGCCAATAACCACGATACACTTCCTTATCATGAAAATTACTGGCTACCTGGAGCCTGTAAGAACTTGGGGTAATTTGCAGAGTTGTCTTGGAAACTATTGGGTCTTCTTATACAACTTGCTCTAACTTCCCCACATTGTCTTTAAGAACCCTGAACAAAAACAGAGTCATATCTGCCACATTAGGCAACAGCAGCAACCAAATAGTACTTCACATGTTGTCATTCATAAATGCAAATGAATTATGCATAAATGCAAAGAAACCCAGTAAGATTTCCCATGTGGGCAGTTCTTATTAGTTAAGCTCCTTCTTGTATATGCTATTTCTGCTGTTCTTTGGACTGTATTTGCTAGTGACCCAGGGTCCGATTATGCTCAAAGTGTCTGACATTTTCCAGGACCATGTCCTGGAAGAGGTGACAGTGTACTCTTGTCAAGTTTACAGATGGCACAAAACTGGGTTAAACACTTGAGAGCAGGGCTGCCTCCAGAGGGGCCTAGACAGGCAAGAGGAAGGGGCTAATGAAAACTTTGTGAAATTCAAGATTAATTTTTAAGTCCAACATGTGAGAAGGACGAACCCATCGCAAAGATACATTGTGACCTGACTGGCTAGGGAGCAGCTCTGTGGAGAAGGAGTTGGAGATGTGGGCAGACATGTCAGCAGGACGTGACTGAGTCAGCAGGGTGCCCTGGCACCAAAAGCTGCTATCAGTGCCCTGTGCCTTGTTAACAGAGGTGTAGTCTGCAGATAGAGGGAGGTCATTAGATCCTTCTACTCAAAACTCAGACCACATGAAATACTGTGTCTACAAGACAGACATTGACTTTGTTCAGTTTTACAAAGTTCCCATTAGCCCATTCCTCTTGCCTGTCTAGGTCCCACTGGGTGGCAGCATTGCCCTGGACTGCATTGAGCACTTTCTCCAATTCTGTCTTTTGTAAATCTTATGACTGTGCACTCCCACTGCTGCCTCCAGGTATTGATACGGTTGTTGAACACGACTGGTCACAATACAGACCCTTGTAGTCCCTTGATGACCTCTGAGTAGAGTACAACCCATTAACCATGGCCCACTGAGCCTGACCACTCAACTGGCTTTTTATCTTGTTGGGTGAGATCATGCCAAAAGACTTGCTAAAGTCAAGGTAAATTACATTCACTGCTCTCCCCTAGACCACAAATCCTGTCAATTTATCATAGAAGTCTGTCAGGTTGATGCCACTTCAGGTGGGATCTCACCAGAGCAGCGCAGAGAGAGTATCACCTTCCTCGTCCTGCTAGCCATGCTGCTTTTGATGCAGCCCACGATACTATTGGCTCCCATGAAGCCTCTCATCCAGCAGCACCCCCAAATCCTTCTCAGCATGGCTGCTTTTGATCCATTTATCCCCCAGCCTGTACTGATAACCTGGAAGTTGTCCCAGCCCAAGTGTAGCACCTTACATAAATAAAGAATACACTGACATCCACTAGCCGGGTGTCCAAGATCTGTACCCTGCTAATCTTTTTCTTCATTCCCATCAGGATCCTAAACAACAACCATTAATTTCATGGCTGCCAGATCCAAGACTATCTTTGGTATCACCTCTTCAACCAGTTCTTCCTTGGAAGTGAGTCACAGATCTGGGTGTGTCAACACCAGTTCACCCATCCAGTACCATTCTCAAATAGTTATCCCAAACACCCTTCAGAAGTCTTCCACCACGCATCCCATATGTTGCCTTCCAGAAGATGTCAGGGTCCCTGTGACCAGAACATCCTGTGACAGATTTCCTTCAGTTGTTTAGAGAAGGCTTAGTCTACTTCCTTACCTAGATCAGGTGGTCTGTACTATGCTATTTTAAATTTTTTTTAATTTATCAAGCTAGTGACCTTCACCTGCTCAAGTGATTTCCTAGTCTGGACCCTTAGCTTTCAGTTTCTCTGTAGGCACAGAATGATTTGCTCTCCCAAAAACGATGGCAAATCTGTAAATAGATGGTTTTCTCTTCTCTCTAGTTAAGGATCCTTCTGGTCTCCAAGCACTCACAGTCATATCTCTGCTTCTTAAGCTCTACCCAGTCATATGTGCACACACTGTGCTTGCCAGTGCTGGTCGTGGTGCTAGACGTGTGCATACACATACCTGGAGACACTGACAGGATTGACATCCACACCAGCAACACATGCCAGTCCCTTTGTCACCATCACCATCCTGGCCTGCATGTACACTGCCACTAAAACCCCAACTTTACATGCACACGTCATACAGGCAGGGAAATCCATACTGAGAGCACTTTCAAGATGACTGGTCTCAACTCAGTGAAAAAGAACATAATGATTCAGAGTCCCTTGGGAAACCACCATTATTAACAAAGGGTCCAGAAAGGCTAGACATAATTTTAAGATGGAAATCTTAAAGGCACGGGAGCAGGACATCCCTATGTGCCAAAGACAAGCTGGCAGGGAAGAAGATCAGCCTGGCTGAACAGGGAGCTTTTGCTAGAACTCAGGGGAAAAAGAACGAGAGTTTATGACCTTTGGAACAAGGGGCAGCAAACTCAGGAAGAGTACAAGAATCATGTAGAGAGAAAATTAGAAAGGCAAAAGCTCAGCTAGAACTCAATCTGGACACTGCTGTGAAATATAATAAAAAGTGTTTTTATAAATACATTAACAACAAAAAGGAGGGCCAAGGAAAATCTCCATCCTTTATTGGATGCTGAGGGGAACATTGTAACCAAGGCTAAGGAAAAGGCCGAGGTACTTAATAGCTTCTTTGCCTCAGTCTTTAACAGAAGGACTGGTTTTCCCTGGGACAGCCAGCCCTTGAGCTGGCAGTCAGGGACAGGGAGCAGAACAGAGCCCCTGCAATCCAGGGGGAAGCAGTGCCACTGAGACACTCACAACTCCATGGGGCTGATGGGATCCATCTGAGGGTACTGAGGGAGCTGGTGGAAGAGCTCACCAAGCCACTGTCAGTCATTTATCATCAGTCCTGGTTAACCGAGGCAGTCTCAGATGGCTGGAGGTTGGCCAATGTGACACTCATCGACGGGAAGGGTCAGAAGGGGGATTTGGCAACTACAGAGCTGTCAACCTGACCTCAGTGCTAGGGAAGGTTATGGAACAGATTGTCTTGAGTGCAATCACACAGCATGGATAGGACAACCAGGGTGTCAGACCCAGCCAGCATGGGTTAAGGAAAGGCAGGTCCTGCTTGACCAGCCTGGTCTCCTTTTATGACCAGGTGACCCATCTGGGTGAGGGAAAGGCTGTGGATGTCTGCCTGGACTTCAGTAAAGCCTTTGGTACCGTCTCCCACAGCATTCTCCTGGAAAGTCTGGCTTTGTGCTATGGTTTAGCTGACAAGGTGTGTTCAAATAAAGGTTGGACTCAATGATCCTGGAGATATTTTTCAACCTTAATAAGTCTATGATTTTATCGAATTTTTCTTCCTTCTTAAAATACCACATGATGAAATTTGGTAGATGGACGCCTCCTTCAGCACACTAAAATGTCTTAGAAGTTTTGCTTATCACAAATATCAACGTTCTAAAAACCTGCAAGATTAGTTGCCAAAAAAAGTGCATGAAAGAGCATATAGGACAGAAAGACCCTGCGGCCAACAGTGTGGTATATCGACAAATGCATAAAAATGTCATAAAAAGAAGTTCCTTTAAGCCTAAAACTGTAAAAATTGAGTTCACTGATGCTTATATGACAGCAATTTCTTTGATTCAAATTAACCAGCTGTTTTATCTTGTATTTTCAGTTATTGACAATATATTCACATCAGATTAGCAGACTGACCTTTTTTCTTTTCTTCAAGTGACTGTAAGGTTAGCCTTTTGGACTTTTGAAGTGGTTGGCCAGATGCTTTCAAAAGGAAGTTAAAGTATGTGAGTTTCAATCTCATTAAAAAGGCCTTTTTTTAAACAAACTTTCCTTTTGTTCATATCAGCACTTACTTTTTTAAAAGACCCCAAGAGAGAGTTCCAGTCTATAGATCACTAATCCTGAAGAAAGCTCTGTTAACTATTTATAGATCATGTCCTTTTGTACCGAACTAGATCAAGCAATTTATTCAGTGCATGACTGCAGGAGAGAAATTCATTTGCTCTAAGTGTCATCAAGGCAGCCTTTTACCTGCTATGAACAAGACCAGATGATCTGAATTGCTGGGCTTTTACTTCAAATACACATTTTGACATTGTGTGGGGTGCCATCATAACTTTCAAGTTTTCAAAGTATTAAGCACATTCACAGAATGGGCAGTCCTCAATCACAAGAGCAGCAAATAGCACATAACCACTAGAATAAATCAAACACATGTGCACACATTGAAATTATCTCTCTTTTCTTTAAAGTAGCACTTATAGATGCAAATTACCATTAGCTGCTTTGGTAGAGCTCACTTTAGAAATGGGAGCATGCCAGCATAGAGACCAAGGAAAACAGCACACAACAGGCATCAGCTCCTCAGCTTAACAACAACAGAATCAAAACAAAAGGAGAGGGAGAAGTGATGGCCTTCATCACCTCTAATCAGCAAGGGCTTTCTTCGAGCGTTCACCAGGGAAGTGATCCTCTCTGCAAAACCTAGTAGAGAGGCTGTATGCAACAAAAACACTTCACTGCAGCAAATGCTCTGTTTTACTCCTTCAGTTTTCCTTGTGGAGTCATTATTAAAATGACATCTCGTACTTGTAACCTGCCAGAGCCCACTAAGGCTACAAAAAGCAGGTGGGGGTGCAGAAGTTAAAACTACATCAAGAAAATAAAACAGTGATTAAAAATAATTGACATCTGCTGGCAACAGCTTCAGACACAAAAAGTACAGCTGGTTTGGGGAATATGGATGTCTACTGTTATTGGATCAGTGTGGAAAAGAAGAAAGAACATGACTTGCTTTCCTTTTCCCTTTGCTCTACAGAGACAAATGCCCTGGCTCTGCTCAGCTAAATACACTCCAGCCTGGTGACAGATATTGCTCCTAGATGGCAGGAAAACAGTGCAGGTGGTTCAAACAGTATTGCTATCATGTGCATACAGGGCACTCTGAAAGTTGCATTGCACTCAGCTTTCCTTGTTTGATAGGATAATGTGTTAGGGAGATTCTTGTTTCCTATCTTGAAAAGGGGTTTAGCATAGGGACCAATGGCAGGATCTGGGTGACCAGGAGCATTATACTGGGAGCTAAAAACACATTGATAAATAGATAGTGATAAGGTAGACACCACTGGTTTAGTAGCTATTGAGTCATGATTCATGTCTACATACTGAAATCACTAAGCAAGCCTGATTCCAAAATGACTTTGAGCTGCTGAGTTTCCGTTCTTTCACTTCAGAGGCACACAGAGATCCCAAGCCCTATCCCACTTGACAGCATAAATTCTCAAAGAGTAGAATGACATTATCATACCAAAGTGCCACTACAAAACACGACAGACTAAAACTCATACTACCCTTTTAGAAAAACCACATCTTGGAATACATTTCTTTCTTTTTAAGCATTCACCTAATACATATATTCATTTAGTGAATATTCATTTGATTTAGTGAAAGCTATGCAATAAGGATATGCAAGCTAAGACAGATTTTACTTTTTTTTAAAATAGACTGTATCACCAGAAGCTGGATCTCAAGCTTAGAGTCAAGAATTAATGAATTCCTGCATTGATTGCCAATGTGCTGCTGACAAGTCATGTGTAAGTCTCAAGTTTCTAATTTTTGTTTTCATAATTAGGAGAGCGGGGTGGGGATTCATACTGGCCAGTGAGTATTAAGCCCAGTACTACTACCCAGATATCCAGTTCCTACTGGTCTGCCTTCTATCTCCTTTCTAAACTGAACATTATGCATTAGGTAGACTTCCATGTCTGACCTAAACAAAACATACTACAGCAATCTGAAGAGCATTTGTAATCACGAGGATCATATCCCTCAACTGAGAAGTGTTTTATTTCACACACCATTTGCAACTTGATATAGAGCTCCAACAAAATCGGCAGGCACCAAAACAGCTAATGAGAAGGAAAAGCATCACTTGATTATATTTGGAAGTTGTATTCCACCTCGGCCTAGTTACGTAGGGTGAATGCTCAGACTGGACACAGTCTGCCACTGCTTTAAATTACTTTTCCCATTGTATTACCATGACACCAAGTCTATCTTCTCTTTAAATTAGTAAACAGCTAGAATAAGCAACTGTTTTTAAAAAAATGAAAGAAAAAAATGTCTTTGATTTGACATTGTGTAGTGACAAGAAAAAAGTACAGTGGGCAACTGGGTATGGATTTCATCCAGCAGTTCCAACCTGCTGCTCTCAGCTGTCACAACAGGATATAGGTCAACACCAGTCCTTTGGATATACCCAGTCCAAGGTTATTCACCACTTCAACTAAAAGCTTCACACGCAAAGTATCTGCTGTTGCATATCTTCCCCAAATTGCCCCAGATGGCGCAGAACAATAAGCATATCACAGAATCAAACCTGATTCTTTCAAAAGCCAATTCTCTTTTGATCTCATCTGCAATGTCCTTTGATCAAACAGCCAGAAAGATCACTTCTGTATGCTCTACCAAACATTTGGATTAAGGTAAACAATAAAATCGTAACAGTTAGACTTGCTGTAATGTTTCTCAAGTATACGAAAAAGTGTTTGTAGGAGACCTTTTCTTTGAGCCAGGAGATATAAGCAGACTTTCATTTTAGAAATAAAAATAAGCATTGAGGAAGAAGAGTCTAGATGCAATAAAAATACCTATAAATCTATTCCCATTGTTTGGTTACTTTCGAAGCTCAATGACTTTAAAACCAAAGCAAGTGTTTTATCTGATAACTTTTCAGAAGCTGGTCAGAAGTAATAGCATCATGAAATTCTTACCAAATGCCTTCCATCATTTCCTGCTCCCCAACCACATGCTTGAATCATCTCTCTTGGGCATATTTGACCAGTGCCAAGATAAAAATACTCATTTTTATGGAAACACACCAGCCATCTTCAGGGAAAAGAAAGAACTAGTAGTAGTAGTAGTAAGCATATTCCCACTTTAGAAACACCTCCTCTAGCTTTAAAATAAACCCAGAAAAGGGAATAAGAATGTCACAACTCCAGATGTGTCAGTGATAAATAGGAAAGGGAAGAACACAGGCCAGTACACAGGGGATAAGGATGCAAAGCTGACACAGCAGGTAAAAGATGAGATATCACAAGAGTCATAAGCCACTTACACAGAAGAGGAAATGCAAAAAAGTTTTAAAGTGTTTCCATATGCAGAACAAATCAAGTCATGTAGCAATGTAAAAAAGATGTTTGCATCTAATGCTATTTACCTTAGAAGTTAATGGGATCACATTGTTTATGTTAACAACCTGATTACCATGAATTCACTCAAAAGGCATAAAAGTACTGTGTGTGAATAGATACCTCTTCAAATTCAGTACTTCCTAATGGTTCCAGCTACTTACATTTAAATAGGTGACAGTGGCTTGCCACTGACTTTTACTGGGGTAAATTCAAATTCACCATGCTAACAAAATCAGTTAAATAAGGAACAATATTTTCTTTTTAAAAGCCATATAAATTAAATTTGAGTTCTTTTTTATGTTTTAGGTTGAACAATTTTAATTACATTTTTAGTACATAAAAGTTGATATGGAAACTGTTCCACGAGTTGTTTGGAACATTCAGTTTTCCGATCTACGTAAATGTAGGGGAAAAAGTGAAGTGCACACCCTGAAATAATTTGGCATTAGAGACAGATTACCTACATCCTTTAGCATTAAACAAAGAATTTCCTCAACAGAGAAACCTCATGAAGTGATTGTGATACCGCAGCTACAAAATTGCAGTCAGCACCTGCTAAACAACCTCTTTATTTTAATCACCTATAAATATTCAGACTTTGGACAAATCAAAAATACACATCTTTTAAACAGCTGTCGAAAAAAACAGTGCAAGTTTTACACTGTCCTAAATAAAACATGCTATCACCACACATTAAGCTGCATATTTACTACAACACTGATATTATGGAGATATGAATTAGGTATCAATTAGATGTCAGATTGGAGGAAAATGCACAGAAAATACCCCCAACAATCATGAGCTCTGCTTCTCAGGCAGCAACAGAAGGGGCATCCTGACACTACAGTTGCCTTTGCTGGTTTAAATACCATGGAAAGCATATAGACCTCTTTTTTGAAGGTTTTGTCACAAAAGGCTTATCTTTCATAGAATTGTCCTACAGTGCTATCTCTAAAAACATTTTGGGACCTTTCAGAAACTCCATCAATATTTCTTAACCTGATTTTCTATCAACTTTTTCTAAAAACTTTGAAAGATTCTGTCTTGTCTTCTTTCTTGCAGCCATCGTTTCATATTCTTCGGTGTAGCTGTAAAATATCAGTGAGATGGGAAAATGTGGCAAGTTTATCTGTGGATCCTAATGCTTTCACATTTAAAGTCCTAGAAGTCCCAACACTTTCCCACCTTCTCCCAACACTTTTAAATGAGTGCCCAATTCCAGAGCCCAGTAAGTCCGTCTGGGCTCTAACACACATTGCAGAAAACATCCTATGTAAGTGATGGGGACCCTTGCACACTCGTATAGATTCCACTATCCCAGTCATTTGAAGTGGTCCTTGCACAAGAACACAGAGATGTTCCATTCAGGGATGAAAGAATAAGAAGATCTCCATAAGAGAAATTCGTCCTTCTCTTAGGAGACTGGGTAAGAGCTCAATGCAAGGAACACAATGATTCTGAACTAATTTTGCTCCCTTATTCACACCAAACTCTGCCAGGGGCATCCCTGCTTTCAAGGGGATAAGCCAGTCCAAATCACTTACCTCATACTACACAAAGACAGTATATCCATACGGTGTGGAAGCAAATGCAGTTTACTTCCAGTGACAGGATATGGGGGAGCAATCAGCTGATCTTAATTTATTTCAAGAAGCGTGAAACTCATTCTCACTAAGAAACAAGATTTAACTTTGACATTATAACAGCAAGTAGTTGGAAGCACCAGAGAGACCGAAAAGACCACATTAAAGGTTTTGCTCCATCCAAGCTTTAACCCAGAAAATAAGAGAAAATATAATTGCACAAGGCATTCTTTGAGATCCAGGCCTTCAGAAGGCTGCACCTAAAATCCAGAGAATCAATGTAGCTGGAAATTGAAAATTTAGGTAATGGTCAATGAAACAAAGCAAAAAGGTTAAGACCTTCCTAATGTTTTTTAATAGCTTGAAAGGTTATATTCAAGCATATCAGCAGGAAATATAATACAGTGCAAATAGCAGGCAAAATGAAAAAACGAAGTAGAAGACAAAAAGTGTTTAAAAGCTGAACAATCTTTTTTAAAATAATTCCAAAAGCAAGTTGCAAACTTTGGGAAAATACTCAGTAACATTAAAAGAAAACACCAGCAAATGAAAAATGAATTTTGGATTCAATAAAATAAGTGCTGTATAACAAGGTCAAAGAGGCAAGGGACACAATTTCAGAGCAGGGAAATCATAGTCCCTGTCTATACAGAGGCCCTACTGAGAAAATCATCTTAACAAAGCTAACTTCACACATGAGAAAAATCAAACAGATCATAAGTGGTAGGGAGAGGGCTATAAAGAGCTTGGTACCATCATGTGTCTATAATTCAAGGCCTCATTATTCAAAAGGTGGTGAGGAATCGAGAACAGCACAGGCAGAGCAACAAGGATTGAAGGTGGGCTTGAATATACTGCTATGAAAAACAGCAAAACGTTGAAAGAGACAGCCTCCAAATTATTAGTGACAGAACTACATAATACCACGCCATCACACTGACTTCCCTGCAGCACCACCATGCCCAGTGCTCTGACTTACAGATGAACTTTGGCAAACAGAGGACCGTCAGGAATAACAAGTTTGAAATCTCCAACAGGTGTAATCATCATAGCTGTTGACCGATGTGAGTAGTAAGGCAGCATCATGGGGAAAAAATTAGGATTCTCCAGGAAGAATCTTTTAAGCCAATGAGCAACAAATTTCCCTTAAGAACAAATGCCTCCTCCACCCCCTGCTCAGGGCTTCCCCTACTAGTTGTGGGAAAAAGACTCAAGAAAGAAGGTAGCACTGTCCCTTCCAATTTTCCTCCATGGTATTTCCCAAGCACAAGGACACTGATAGTTTACAGCACTAGTGCTGCTCTGTGAGAGAATGGGATAACCCTGAGATCCGAGAGCCAGGGATCTGGCTCCTTTACCTTCTGCATGGACTGGGATACAGCAGAGGACAGCCAGGGAACACAATAACACCAGGTCCTGATTATTGTCAAAATACTCCTCATAACAGAACTGTACATCAGCCTAATGCACAGTTTTGGAAAATAGGCTTTCCTTATTCCTAAAACATTATTAACAGCATTTAGCATGCTTACAAACAGATAAAATTTTACTGTAATAATAATTTCAGTTTATCCTGTATTCTAGGAACTTTCAGAGTTAAGTTGCAGAACCAAGTCATGAATTGTGTCAGTAAACACTCCTGTAAGCAAGCCAGTTAACCTGGTGTTTTGTATACAGAGTCAGCAGATGTAAATGGAAGCTTTGCCTGACTTCAAATATTTTAAATAAAATTGTTATCTGGAGCTAAACAATGTTGAACAATGATAGCATGGTATTTTAACTTTCAAAAGAATCCAATAAGCTTGTGTGAATGCCACTGATAGAACAGCACACGATACTACAAGAACTATTGGAAAGCTACTCTTGGAAATGAATGATAGGCACAATTCACGAACAAGCCCTAGTTTTCATAAGGCCATTAAATACATGTCATTTTCAACTTGCCACCACTTGCACCTCCCATAACAATTATTCTCAATTTATTTTCATCTGTTCCATAAAAAATGATTGCTTCTGCTTTACCTAATCCTCCACTTACATCAACCCTATTGTTCGTTTCCTTCCCTTTCATCTTCTCCACATTAATTCCCCACATCGCTTTTGATCTAGCTTTTTATTTCCTCTTTTCCCCTACAGATTCTTCCTGATGAAGAATTTACAGCCCTAATGTTCATCTGACATGTATGGTGATATTTTATTGATTCGCTACATTGTCTATTAGTTCTGTATAATGAATAGCATTATACAAAACACAAGATGGGTTGCCTTTGCCTGTATCTGGGATTTAAAAAATCAATTTAACCGAACTCGAAAAATGCCCCATTTTATCAGTAAATATTCATATTTAATTATAATTGGAGCAGCATATGCAAGGAGCAGCCAGAGAAAACAAACATTTCCTCCTCACAGTCCAAAGAGTTACTCTTTGCCATAGTGGCAAGCCAAGTAAATAGAATAATTGCAATTTTCACTGCTGCTAAATAAGAAATAGAAAACCTCTCCAGGAACTGTTCTGCATGGCTGTAATAAATGCCCACAGAAACAAGCTAAGCTACATTATTCATTCCCCTACAGAAAGGATGGTCTTTTTAGAACTGGAAAGACTTCAAGAAGTGGAACAGCTGATTTTAGCTGATATAAACCGTAAGTTATATTTTAAATGGATGCCACATTCAATTTTTCAGGGGAAAAAACGGCATTTAGTTCAGGCAACTCTTAAAATTTAATGCTGAACAAGTGTAAGTTTCACGTTCATAGATTAATAGCAGTACCCAAGCATATAAACCACTCAAAAATTATTTTGCTTAGCACACTGTACTTATTGCAAGACCATAAAACCTAGGCTAAATTTTGTGTTTACTCAGTTGTGTCAAAACCAGTCACCGGGCAAAATCTCTGAGCAGTCCCAGAAGTAGAAGCCAGGGCTGAGGCTCCCTTTTTTCCAGCCTTGCAGCCCCATTGCCATCCTGCAACACGTTCCTCCTCAGGGATTCAGACTCTGGCCTCAAGAATCTGGCATTCCTAACTGCACCAGTAAAGCTTCAACAAAAGAAAGGCTTTAATCACTTCCCACTACACAAAACTGGCAGATGGGTGAGTGGCTGCTGGCTCTCATGCTGAACTCAACGCTAGTAGTGTTTGTTAGTCTAAAGGAGGCTTGTACAAGAACAGCCAAGCCATTGTTTGTCTACAGCAACAGGTAGGAGAGGGATCCCAGTGCTTCAGCCCAGGCATGATACTCGAAACTCAGATACAGTGAAGGTTAATCCTGGATTTTGATGAAGGCCCCCCAGGAATCAAAGATCAACACACCATCTGCATACCACAGAGCTGTATGAACAACTCTTGTTGTTGGAACAATTGATTTCTTCTACAGAAGAACTACGCTGGATCTTTGGTTTGCACAGTGAGTCATTTGTCATGTTCATCATCACACGGTCACCCAAGATTAAGGCAATACTAAACAAATTTAGAGAACTAAGCTACGCCATCCTCCTTCTGCCCCAACTACTGGCTAGGGACAGTCAAACACTCCTTTCAGGAAAAATGAAAAATACTTCCATAAGGGAAAAATATCCAAAACACAGGGTTTAGGTCTCTTTCCTTCTCTTTTACCTGCAAGGGTTATTTTCATGAAAACAAAGCCTTTGCCCTTAGCCATACACATCACCTCTCCCCATAAAATGAACACTTCATGTCTGCCTGATGAGGACTTGGCAATGGCACCATTTGCTAAGATAAAATTGGCCACATAAAACTTGCATGGTTGTTGCTTAACCTCTGGTTCAGTGTTTTGCAGGCATCCTAACAGGAAAGCTTTGGTGAAGGACTGGAGAAATAGTAACTTTAATGGGTAAACTAAAATGGTGTCTGTTGTCTTTCTAGTCAATAGGTGGTAGAGCGGACAACTTAATCAGTAAGCTCAGAGATACTCAGGAAACAGTAACAGTAAAAATCCTTCAGCACAGACACCTGAAGTTGACAAAAAAAGCCTATTTTTTTCTGCTCCTAAAATGATCCAGGAAACAAAACCTGTCTACCTATCTATACCAATTTTCAAAGCGAACATACTCATGACTGCCAGCTATGAAGTCTGACACACACAGATACCTCTGACAGTTCACAAGTGAAGTGTCTAGGAGAGGTCAAAATACCTAGAACAAACAACAAGACCAGCTGTCAAAGCCCTAAACGCATAATGAAATGCTAAAATTCTAACACTGATTTTTTATAACTACATAAAGATGACACAATAAAGAAAATCAGGTATATTTTCTGTATTTATTTTGTCAGCAGTCTTGAAAAATTTTTGGTGCATTCCTGAATAATCACTCCAGGAAAACTGAATTCAGAAAAGTTCATTCTGTAACAATAGACTCCATAAGCGGGAGCACCCATCATTTGGGTTTACTACTAACTCCTGTTCCCTACTAGGAATGATCTCTACATTTTCCACAAAAACAGCTTAAAATATGAGGGGTTTTTTTAAGTTGTGGAAGACTTCTATTTTGCATTACAGCACCAGTTGACTACAAAATAATCAAAGCTTGTTAACATAGACATAAACTGTAATTACCTGACTGTGCATTGATCTTCACTGTGGGGAGTTTCCTTGTTATAACCACAACAAAGGTGTTCCCTTATGATAGTAATGGCAAGTAGGACTGGGAAAAATTAATATTCAGAACTAGTGAAAAAAATCTCTCAAAATACCAGGAGCTTGGTGAAATTTCTGTCCAAGAAAATGCCGGTTATTGCACTAAGTTTATAGGTCTTCTGTTTGTTAAGTAACTGCAACATCTGATGATTTTGTAGCTTTGCACATCTTTTTACAGAAATCTATCTTCCTACCCATGGACTCGGTGTGGTTCAGGCTGAATTAGCTTTGATGCCATTAAGAGTGAGGCCCTGGGCACTGATATTCTCTAAAAGAAAAAATTTCAGCCACCTCACAATGAAAACTTCCCATATATTTTTCCTCAGCACAGCCAGATAATGTAAACAAAGCAGGGAACTCTCTTTTCAAATTCTCCAATTCTTTCAAGGTATCAAGCCATTACACTACTTGTTACTTAGGAAAAAAACCCATAATATAGATACATTAGCATCACATTTAATATCAAATATGTGGCAATTTTTTCATCTTCACCCATTTTATTTCCAGACAAAAGACAGCAGAACTGTCCTAGAAGTGATAAAAATTGAATATACTTTCAGTAAAGACACACATTCTGTATCTGTACTCTTGCTGAAGGCATTAGTTCAGTTAATAAAGCTCAAAATAGCAAAATCCTCCTTACCATTATATTATGTAGAAAGGAACCTTACGTCTTTAGAAGCAGAGAAATACTGAATAAAAGCAGCTCAAGTAGACAGAAAAGAGAGGTTGGAAGTACTTTACTCACCTAGTTAACCTAGTAGTGGATTAGGAGAATGTCAAGATGGAGTCATATCAATAGGAACCCTGGTTTAACTGCTTTTATTTTATCTGTTGCCGTGACTTTGACATGAGAGGAAATGTGGACTATATGGAATTAATCAATCCTTTCATGTGATTCCAAATAGGTGTAATTCCACACCTACTTATTGATGCTTTTTCTTTTCTCCTGCAGTGCTTCCTGCTTTGTAACAGCCCTAAAAATGAAATCTGTATTTTGTTCACTGTAAGACCGGTGTGGCCGAACATGGTTGAATTGAGACTTGGAACAACAGGTGTCTAAGGGCATGATAAGTTTGTTTCCCTTTAAGTTTAGGCAATCAGGAAACCATAGTGGTAGTTTCAGGAGAAAATATTTGAAGGTCTTACAAGTTGTTGCCAGAATCTGATCATGTTAAGAGCCTACTTTTCCACAAAAAAAGCTTCTGAGACTTGATAATGACAGTGTGGCATCCTTCAACCCAAAGCAGATAAAGTGGCCTTTCTGAACCCGCTTAAACCATCTCCTCTTCACAGGGCTGCCTGCCTCCCTAACATAAAAAGCTGGCAGCTCTCATTACACATTCTCTATGGTTTCAGCCCTAGATGATGAAAAGAAACTGCAATAAACTCTCTACTAAGAAAGATGGAAGAGAAAAAGGAGGAGTTTCCAAGTTACACTTACTCTGACAGAGCCTATTTCTTCTGTCTTGCTGGACTCAAAACAGACCAGAGTATGGGGTGTCAAGTGGGATGTGCTCTTCACACTCTAAAGGGTCTTTGCTTAAATACACACACAGATGTGTGGATGTTGACATTAGACAGGCGGCCACCAGACCAGCTCCTTCAGTCATGAGGATGTATCTCATCTTTGGCACTGAAACAGCCAAGTATACCCACTACAAGCAATTTAAAATACTATAATTGACTTTTCCATTGTCACTTAGGAATCTGGACAGAACTGGAAAAAAAATGGTAATGCAGGTATACTGTAACTAATGTAGACATTGTCCATTCCATTTTCCATATGGAATTGCATAGTTCCTACAAGACCTTGCACATTGAAGCACTGGGGGAAAAAAGAACAGTTCATTTCTGTGGAGAGAAACTTCGGGCAGGCCTTTCCTCCCGTAAGACAAACATGCTTCTGATCCATGAAGTACCCAGTGCCAGATAACCAGCAGTTCCTCAGTGAAGAGACACTTTGATGTCAAAAGAATCCTTCTACCTATCAGCAACTAATGACCAACTAAAAGAAGATTTAGCCACTTTCTCACTCAATTAAAACCATTGATTGCCTATTTCCGTTAAGACTGATATTATAAAGTTGCAAGTACCATGAAGATCCAGTAACAGCACAAGAATTTGAGAGCTTTCCATGATCCTAATACGTCATTTTGTTGTGTTAGATCTGATATCTAAACTGTCAATGGCTCACATCTGTAAAAGACCCATTTCCTGGCATGCAACATAATGCAGAATGATCTAATAAAACCATATTACTATTAAATTTACAAATGAAACAGAACAAAACCAAAAAACCTCAATCCCAGAAAAACAAAAATTGTTTTGTCTTATCCATTACTGAGACTTGCAAAAATCACTTTTTTAAAGATATACTGCAACCACAACAATTTTTTGCCTTGGATGCATGCAATCAAAATGGAGATTACGCCTACTATTTTAAATACAGATGCCTTACACTGGGACAAGGAGAAGAAGTAGACTGTGCTTATGATAAGGTTTCCACAGAAGTTAAAGGACACCATGCAGCTCAGGGCAGGATTCCTACAGCACTGAAGTTCAAGGTTATCTAAACCCAAGAGATTGCTCAGACAAAATATATTTCCTTAAGGAAGGCCAAAAGGTGCAATCAACGAAAAAAGAAAGAAAAGAATACCAAAAAATCAGTTCTCCCTGACTGAGATGTTTAAGATACTATTAAAAAGTATCTTAATAATGCTATGCTTTTTCAATAATGTGCTAAAATACCATTAAATATGATGCACACATTTATATAAGTAGTACGCACTTAAACACATATACCCAAAATGTAAATTAAAAAGTGTGAATATTCATATAAGTATCACAAAAGAAGCATCAATGTAAAATACAAGCACAAAGAGAATGATCCCACCATTCCTTTATGGCAAATCATATAATAGCTTTACCATTAAGAAAAAATTAAATGACTTCACATTTAGAAGCAGCCAGACAGGTCCATCCTGCCCTAATGGTCACCACATAAGGACACCATTCATTAAAGGAGTCCTTGTCTACATAACCCATTTCATTCCTTCCAGTCCAACAGCACAAGCCAAGACGGCTCCTTGCATAGGTAAAACTACCCAGGAGGGTGCACCATAAAACCACAGCAAACCTGTATGTAGAATTCTCCTTGTGTGTGCTTGATTTAGCAGAAAATAATGAACACCCTCTTTGTAAAAAACAGTTATATAAAAATCATTGTAACGGACAGGCCTTAAATCTGTATATACAACATACTTAAATTGGGAATAGACATTTTATCTTTGTCAATGATCCCTTAAATTAATTGTTTCTAAAAGGAAGCACATACCAGTTAAATGAAGGTGTCTAATTTTTTTTTTTTAAGCCAAAAAAATATTTACAGGCTTTAGTGTGAGACGATAATGTTCTAACACATGGTATTGGCATTACAGGAGTCATTCAAAGTATAAAAGGCAGTGTGGAAAAAAATATCAAGATACCTGTTGGGGAAGATGACAAATAGCATTGAAGGCTGGCACACTCAGCTGGAGATAAAGGGTATCTCACAGGTGAAAGGCTCAGACATCTCTTTTCTTCCCAATGTTAATTAATCTTCTACGTGCTTTGCACAGATTGGGTTTTAATGCCATTACTTCACAAGGAAAAAAATTCAACACAGTTAAGATATCCTCTGAGATTATCTGAAGTCACAAAGCTGTATCTAAACCATACTGTTCCAACAGTTGCCTGTACTTTTTATTTAGTCTTCAGACATTTCTTGAGGACAAGACAAAATTGCAAAATTTGCAAAATTTGCACTGAGCTTTCTTCAGTGCTGCCACCAACGACAAGACACACTGATGCAGGTTCAGAGATGAACTGCTATGTTCCACTGAAAATGCAACACAGGATAGGGCTGTTTTAACAAGAAAAGAAAAAAACAAAACAAAACAATCCAACCAAAAATAGTTTAATTGAAAAATACACCGAACTTTGCCGTGTGGCTTAAAATAATTCTTGCTTTAATATTTTTAGAAGATAATTAAGCTTAAATGAGAAAGAAAATACATTATCAGAGTTTGAAGAAATAATACAACATGTCAGCCCGTGTTGTTTTTAATTCTGACTAGAGAAGTTGAATAATACGTGCTTTAAAATTCTAACTTTAAGTATTGAAATATGCTGGTAATTAGGAAGGCATACAACAGAGATGAAATATAACCTCAAAGACCAAATGAGAATTTATACTCTGAAGTCATTTCATCTGTTAATCACTCCAGCTATCTGTACCAGAAGTACACTTGCTAAAATCATAAACTAATGGAGACCATTAAAAAATTCCATCTGAAGAATATCCACAGAAAGAGCCAGGCAGATCTAGGAAAGCAGATTAATAGTCCCAAATGACTGAAAAATAACAGATTTTTGTGCAACATTGAACATACTTCCCATTGCCATTTTCAAAACAATTTCCCACCTATTCTGGAAAGCATTACTAATGTTGAATTTTCTGGGACACACCCACAGCTATTGAACCAGCTTCTGTCAGGAATGTGAATTGTTCAACAGGTTCAAAAGATCCCACTCTGTAATACTCCTAAAAGCATTCATTCTCACAGCCATATGACACTTCCGTTTTTTCAAGCATATTTTTACAAAGCACAGTCACATCTCGTGAACTGGGATTTATTAAATAAACTACAATAAAAGAAGTAATGAAGATTTGTACTCTGCACAGTCAGCCTAAGCAATTCTAAATCACCAATGGTTCACTTTGGATTGCAGATGTAGCCCACATACGGGGCCGATATGACTTGATCTCACCACAGACTTTGGCTGTGTAGACTGAGATTGATTGTGACTGACAGTGACCATCCCTTGGCCCTTTCCCCTCTGCTCCTATTAACTCACCTATTTCTGCAAGTTTTCCTTTGCCAAGGAGAGAAAAAAATCCATCAGCTGTGTAAAGGAGATGATCTATTTCTTTTTTATCTTGAAAGTTGCTGCTATTTTATTCCAGCTGGTTTTGTTCTTGGTCTGTTTAACTGTTAAACAAAGGAAGCTCAGGTTTCCAGTTTTCTGAGATTTGGATATACTATCTATCTGTCTATCTCTATCCTGCTCTTCATTTATTGCTGTTTATCTTTAGACAACAAAATCGGTCTTCACTCTTGCTTGTTACATATTAAATGTTCAAAGCCAGACTGGATGGGGCTTTGAGCAACCTGATCTAGTGGAAGGTGTCCTTGCCCGTGGCAGGGGTGAGTCTCCATGTAACTAGATCTTTAAAAGTCCTTTCCAACCCAAACCATTCTGTGTCTTTATTATGATGATTTGCCACCAATGTAGCTTTCCTTTGACAGTTCAGATGATAAAACTAATACAAAAGAAGCTAAGTTATTCAAAATTATGTTTGTTATATATTAACAGTATGCAAACGTCACCATCATCAAAATTGAGATGGCGGTTTGGCTTAATAAAAAGGGTGTATGGTTATTTCCCTCCTCCCCTGTCAGCTAGGAGAAAATATTAAATTAAAACAGGATAAACTGTGCATGCAAACTAGTCTGTTGCCATCAAACAGCTGGGCTGCTCCAACAGTGACAAAGAGGTCACTGTGTGAAAATACACAGCGATTACAGCAATAAAGGAAACAGCTGATAGAGGTTAGGTGGTGGAAACAAGAGGGCAGCCACAACAGAAAGACAAGGTTGGAATGGAGACAGGAGCATGGGAGAAGCAGAGGAAGAGCCTGCCAAAAGGCATGGGGCTGGGACACGGCTACAGCATGAGGGGGAAGGGAAGAGCCTTACTACCAAAGTTGTCCAACTCCTCCCATCATCACACTGCATTTTCAGTTTCTTATAACTCAGATGGACTCTATTTAGGCTGAACAGTCATTCAGAAGTAATTTCAGAGAGGGGAAATTTCAGAGAGAAATATGCAGCTATTTCTGACACAGAACAAGAGTACGTTTTTGGCCAGATTACTAAATTTTATTGACTTTTCTATGAAAGGCTGAAACATTTCCTTTATGATTAGAACAGAGGCTTGAAAATCTGCCTGGGAAGTCAAACAATTGAAACGCACCTCTACCAATCTCCTACAAACTGCATAACTTTGGACAAGTTCTATGCATTTCAAAAGGCAAATCCTATCTATATGTGTAGGTCACCACACTTCACAGCCACAGTTCCAGAAGATTCTTCCCTGTATTTAACATATACCAGCCCAGGTAGGAGCACAGCTTCCCACTGAAATTGTGGGTGTGGATTGTAGAATACCAGGTCAAGCATAAAACTAACAAGGCTATCACCTCTGGAGTTTCAATGCTTACTCCTGCTAGGGCTGAGCAGCAAAGGGAGGAGCAGCAGTATGAACAACCCACAAGTGACAAAAACTGGACACTGAGGGCCCCATAACTGGAGAAAGCAGGCTGGGACAAAGATTCGATGTGTCAGGGAGTGAGGTGCAGAAAAGATGGAGAGGAAAATTCGGAGCAAGAAGTAAAGGGGGGAGGGGGGAACTCACTGAGCAAGAAGAATAAAAATGGAGGAAGGAAATGGAAGAGGTAACAGAAACACATGAAACCTATCTCAGAGAATGGAAGAGAGGGAAGCGTGCACTGATTGTTCAGGAAGAAAGAGCTAGAAGTACAGGATGAGGGTAAAGACAGAACTACCTAAAGAGTGAGAGCGTGATCTTAGAAACAGAACTACCAAACAGACTATATGGTAGAATAAATGGGATAAGCAAAATCAACACTGAGGCCCTGGAAAATGAAAATAAGGACCAATACACGGATGAAAGTCTGTAGGCCTGTGGAGCAGGACACAGCTATGTAGGAGAAGGTTCTATAGAAGAGAACCAAGACTAATTGCTGATTGATGATGAAGTCCAAAGGGGAGACTCACACTAGCCAGACAATGAGCATGAACCAGGCAAGACAACTGAGGAATGGAAACTAGGACTAATCAGAAGAATGAAACCAGAACAAACTCAAAAGAGGCAGGACCTGAAAAATGACACATTAGTAGCAGTGAGGAAAAAGACATAAACAGGCAGCAGGTACAGATTTTGAATGCATGATCACCTTTTAGGAATGGATTCTTCCCAGGAAGTAGCCAAATATCACTTGCTGATGGGAAGCAGGGAATAAATTTTTGTCTTTTCCTTTGTTTGCATGTGTAAAACTTTTCACTTTTTTCTTAGTTAACTGCCTTATCTCAACCTATGAGTTGTTTTCGATCTTATTCTCTCTGTCCTGTGCAGCTGAAGAGGGAGAGTGATAGGGCAGCTTGGTGAATATCTCATGGCCAGCCAAGGTCAATCCACCACACTGGTGCATACAACATGACTTGAAATAATTCTAGAATTATGGAGCTATAGGTCTATTTTGGTTTCCAGTTGATTTCAATTTACTGTATGTCCTTGAGATACGTAGATTTTCTCTGGAACATGAAATACTGGCAACAGATTACGACTACTTAAATCTGATTCCATTTTCTATTCTTGATAAACCACAGAGATATAACTCATTGTTAATAATTTAAAATAATTTCCCTCCTCCTGCATTCCGAACAGCCTTGTTTTCTTTCTTAACCCTTTCAAGTAACAGTACTTTTAGCCTGATCTCAAAAGGAAAAAGAGGCTAACAAAATGCACATTTATTTGCATGTCCCTCCTCTAAATTCCCACCACACACTCAACTTCTGAACCCACTGACTGGTCAGTATTAACCAGACATATTAAAATCCCTTTAAGTTTTATGAAAATGAAAAGCTGCACAGTGGACAAAATGAGTGCTTCTATTCAGCTCTTGGACAGATGAGGGCAATTTGGGTGTCACCCAGCAGCTGGACTGGCCAACCTGTGAGTGAATACACAGCAGACCCAGTCCTGCTTTCTGGCAGCACAAATGGGGAATGTGAAGCCACCGTGGACAGAAGATTGAAAAAAGGAAAGGTGACATGGTGAGAGGCAAATGGAGGAAATGACTGGGTGAGGCACGGGGCAGGAAGAGGTACTGCAGTAAGAGTTTCCCAGCAGACACAAAAGTGTGCTGGAGTTACTGACGGGCCCAAATAACGGGGACCCAAGAGACAGCCCTGCAGACCAGCCAGTTCCACTGATGAGAGACTGCTCACAGCCCACTACATCTCTTATTGATGATATCATATATCTCTTATGTCCTAGGTGCTACCATCTGAGGCAGTAGGGCTGGACTGCCCTTCCTTTCACAGGGAAGATAATAGCA
The DNA here is from genome assembly GCA_013397055.1 of Pachycephala philippinensis. Classification (NCBI taxonomy): domain Eukaryota; kingdom Metazoa; phylum Chordata; class Aves; order Passeriformes; genus Pachycephala; species Pachycephala philippinensis. The sequence continues at coordinate 791,877 of VWZT01013955.1, forward strand.
GTGTCCAGTGGCAAAGCCAGGTCAGCTACACTCCTGGAGAGTGAAGTAGAGAAGCAGAGAAGTAAAGCCAGCACTACCAGCCTGTTCCTGCAAACTCCGCTTAGTCTAAATGACATCATGACCACAAAGCAGCCAGTGGGGGATAGACATGGGCAGAGCATCTGTTATCTTGCCTTCCTTCCACTCATTTTCCTTAAAGAGCAACCACAGCTGCACCCAAGTATCACACTCTGAATATTTAACACTGATCAGACACTTCCCACTACAGCTTTAATGACATTCTTTATTGTAGAAGTGTCACAACACGGCACAACGCACTGTTACACGGAGTTGCACATGCCAGCTCTAAACAAGTTATTCCAGCTAGGAGCAGTACAGCAGCATTAATGCAGCACTGCCCAAATTAGGTTAGTCAGCACAGGCTCCTTTGTGCTGCAGTAAACTGCACCATGTAAACACATCCTAAACAGGGAACAGAGCACAATGTCTTTTTGGTGACTACTGTGCATAAATAACAAATAGGACTGCTATCCGTTGACGGGCCTGATCATTTGTACTCTAATCTTAATTTTCATCCTCCCACAAACCAGGTTCCATGGTTTTATTAGAATATCCTGCTTGCATTCAAATCTTTGTTACAACGAGCTTAATAGCCAGCCGTACAGCTGTCCCACTAGTCTTGTATAGCAAGATCTATTCCACAGATCCCCGACTGCCACCAATAGCCAACATGGATACCGAATGAACTCTCACGAACAAAGCTATGTTTTCTTAATAATAACAGTTGTATAAACATAAGGTCTTCTCAGTTAAAGGGAAACCAACATCAAAAAGCAGTAAAACACGGAACCCTAAACCCGTCTTTCTTTGAAGAAACACGTTTGAAGCGAGGTGTTTCTAGTTATGGGTGAATGAAATGAGAATTCAGCTGCAACAAACGGACATCCAGTCTGTATGAAAGACTAATTAGATCCATCTGAGAAGCTGTGTCTAAAACTGCTTCACATATTTCAAAGGAAAGCTCTTCTAGTCTATCTTTTGAGAAGACTACATCAAAACATTTAGTCACAGCTGACGCACATCTATCCACTACAAGAGCATTATTTTTCATAAGCCATAAAAGCTACATTTAAGTAATGTTAATAGTCAGGTTTACTTAAAAATTAAAGGAGGGAAAGAAAGCAGCATAGAAATTTAGAGCTAAGAAAGCAACTCAGAACAGCAATGACCTTATAGTTCCTTCTTATGCCAAAGCATCAAGAAATCCCAAAATAGAGTCTTATACTGAATATTAAATGTGCTGAAATTTGCTCCAAAAACAGAATTAAAGATGAAGCAGCATCCAGGAGCTGCAGAGTTAACTCTGGCTTTTGTGGTAATAAACCAGGCTCTTAACACTACATTAGCATTCTTTTAAATGCAACTATTGCTTCTGCTGAACCAGCAGGAGGAGCTCACAACATTTTTTTAATCTATTCATTCTACAAAATTTGGGAAGAGGGGTTGAGATGTTGGAGGCGTTTCCGGGCGCAGGAAGGAGTTTGTTGGATGAGAAATCAGTGGAAAGAAAAGCATCCAAGTAATGTTCATGTAAGCACTGCTTTTAGAAATTAGAAAATCATTACATGAATACTGTGGTGCAGGATGTCAAGTGTGCATGGCACACAAATGAATTGAAGCAACACCCACTCCTCAAGGTGTTTTCAGTCCTACACCAAAAGACCACAGGAAGACTGAAGGGTGACAGGACACATTAAATGCCGTATGCTAGAAACATGACCTGCTGAAGAAGGAAAATGGTATGCTATTGCTCTGTATTGTTACAGAGGTTTAATTTATATTTCAGTTTACTGTTCACTGGAATTCCTGGAACCATTGGATCATTACACATGGCAGAACATAGTCTCTATTTTCGTACCACAGGAATTCATGCTATGAAGCCACCTGTGTGGGTAAAACTCTTCATTAGGTAATTTAGAATTAATCATTATAGAAACCTAACTCCTCCTCTGCCTACTAAGAAATATATTTTAAAGCAGTGAAGTCTGATTCTAACACAAGGAAAATATACATCCAAATTGACCATGCCTCCTTTTAAAATATTTTGCATTTTAGCATTTCAGACTTTTAACTGCATTTTCTTTTTAAAAATGTCTTGTAGGCTACATACCAGTGCCAAACCATTTGTTACTGTGAATTTTGTAGCAGAACTGCAAATCTCCAAAAACTTCTATAAACAAGCTATTACACTGCCCTGACATAGAAGGGAGATCATATTTAAAGCTACACAGTGAATACACTACTTTCCACGTAATTTTTAATTCCCAACCTTGTAGGTATTTTCTCTATATGCTTATGGAGTACTGTGTGAACAAGCTAATCTGAGACATACAAACCCACGCCAACAATCTCTCTTTACAAAGCAAATATGTACCATCACATACTTACTGCTAAACTGGCATGGTTTTTAAAAAAACTGTACAATCCAGACACACTCTGCTTCTCTTTCGGCTTAGTTCAAAAGCACACCTAATACAAGTACATACAAATGTTATATGAGTATACTCAGTATTTACCTCTATCTCATGTAAGGGATCCCAGCAGTTAAACTTTCTGAGACATTCAATGCAGCAGAGTGGAAATGCATGCCAGAAACACTGAGTTCACAACACGATACTGAGGCCAAGGCCACTTTCATTAAAAAAGCACAATGTCAGCAGTCACAGAAACGTAGCAATTAAAGCAGTTGCACACAGAGTCAAAACTCAGGGATCAATGCTCTCCTCAGACTGAAAGATTCAAGTGCACAGTGCTCGCCTCCCAGGAGCACCTGTCCCCACCCCATCAGGATAGGATGGGGCAACCTCTACCCTTACAGTAAATCTGTCACTATAGAAAGAGGAATGCAGGATCTGTAAAGCCACAGAGTCTGTCCACAAGCAGGAGCACTGCTACTATAGCCAGGAAACTGGGGGCTTTGCTCTCACCACAGCACTCGATTACACATACTGCATTAAAGGGACATTATACAGAATACACAGGTCTTACAAACAGAAAATGCTCCGGATTTGAACCTGACTTAAGAGATTGAAAGTAGGTATACAACCTTTACAACAATAGTTTCTAGACATATACAGGCTATAGAACTCTGTAACAGTTTTGTTTGCACAACTGCACGTCTACTGCAATGAAGAGTTTGTGTGCTATGCTGCAAGTAAAATGCAAACCATGCGAAAAAAGGCAGGAAAAGTTTTCTGGTTACAGCTGTAAGGATTATCTAACTGATCTTGCCCCACCCACTTGTGCCTTTACACATGCACTTCCTTTTCATTCAAACTAACATTGGACATGGGAACAACAATATATTTTATTTCAAATATATAACATATGTAACAACACATACTTAGAACTAGTCTAAGCAGAAAGTCTTCATCTACTACTACTAGGGATATATGTTAATTTGTATTTCAACTGGCTGCCCCTCTTATTGTTTTAATTCCTACAGGTATTTGCTCTTCATCCCTATTAATACAGCACTCATATTTCTTTCACATGACCAATTAGTTATCACGTGCCTGAAGCATAACAGAAATGTAAAATACTAGTAATAATAATTCTGGTATTTTATTGATTCTCTTAACAAGGTTATTAATTTTATAGTGATCGAGCTGGGCAATGTTATTCTTCTGCACGGACTGCTGGAAAGACAGAACTTAATATGCACTGAATTACTTTCCCACTCCATTCACATTTGTGTTTAAGGAATTAATTGTGAACTAAGCGTGCTTACAGCAACTTTCTGTATCATTGCTCTCATTTTCCATTATACTATTCCTTGTTACACTTGATGGTTTGCATACTTCTGTTTGATTTTTGTGTGGTATCTTTCCCTAAGCATTTTTTCCTCCCCTCAAAAGAGAATTTACAACACAATGAAAGTATTTCCTGAAGTAATTTTCAAATCAACTTACCCCTCAGTCATGAAATTTACAGCAAATGAATACACCAAAGTTCTCCAAATTAAATGTTTATTATATTTGAAGTCAAAGCTTCACTATAATTAGATAAACATTAATTCACTAACTAGAGTAAAGCATTCACATAACTATGCACCCACTCTATATTGATTGTATAGGATATATTCAAATAACGATGACAGCAATGCCTTAGATTTTATTTTTATGCTGGCATTTTGTACTATACAATAGGTTTTCTCTTGGAAATGTTAAGAGGTACACAAGCTGATTCTCCACCCACATAGGTATCTAATAAATTCTTTACTTCTCCAGAAAAAGGGGGAAAACACCGTGTTTTTTCCTAAAAATTATTAAAAACATTCATTTCTCACTGGACTGAACAAGCTTCAAAATTTTTTATAGAGATTTCATGTCTGTACTGCATTTATCTGTTCTTAACTTTGGATTTAGGAAGTGATCCAATGTTTTGTGGAAATGGTAGCTCATTCTAGTAACAACCTGAATTAAAGAATTCAGCTTTCTCTACTCCTCTTATTCAGCATTTGACCTATGCAGGTCTCTCTGGAAATATATCGAATTTCCATTTGCCCAAAGTAACTTCTGAACTATTTCACCTTATGCTTTAAAAAGAAAAAAATAAACAACTTCAATGATAAGAAGCTACTTCATAACTGAAAACATCTGGAAATTCTTTGACAACTAAACTGATGAGACGATGGGGCTAAGTGCTCTGGGAAGGTATGCATTTACTACAGAGATGAAGAACCCTAACAGAAAGGACTCTTTTCAAACATGAAAAGGGAGAATAACAATTACTTGCAGAGAAGTCATGCAAATCATCAATAAAGAATTCTCAAGGCAGAGTATATCTATACTGTAGCAAGTAATCAGAAAACAGATTCTGGCAAAAAGGTTTTCAATAATTAAGTTTATTCCATAGAATACAATCACAAATTCCTCACTGAACTAAAATTAGGTTGAAAGGAGGGTTGGAACTAAATGATTTTTAAGGTCCCTTCCAACTCAAACCACCCTATGAATAAACAACACCACCATCATGGAACTAGACCATCCGTGGTCGCTGATATCTGGTTTTGCAGGGTCATATTCATATGCTGCAGGGAAACCACACAGCTAACCAGCTTTCCTCAATATATGTAGGTTCCCATTTGATTTTGTCTCTCCCACCCTTCAGTACCCTGCAGAACAGTCGAGTTTTGTAAAGGAAGAACAGACTCCAATCTTCAACAGCAAAACTCAATCAAGTCTTTGTATCAATGAAATCATAAAGTAAACACATTTGATAGCCAGACTGGCAAATGAAAAATGGCAAGGTGTGAAAGATTCCTGTTTGTAATTGAACTAAACAAAAGATTCCAGAGTTTGTTGGTGGGATGCTTCTGGGCTGCTTGTTGCTGTTTTGCATTAGTCTCATGTAAAGGAAGGTATTCTTCCTTCAAATTCTATTTTAGCAGTGATCTTGATTGTAAGATCTTTAATTCAATTGACAAGAGAAAAAATTTTAAGCATAAGAAGAACACTAATCAAAGCCCAGAATCTGACCATCTGTCCTCTAAAAAACTAAGTGGTATATATGACAAGCAGTTAGTTTAAAGATTCTTCCAGCAATTAATATACAGAACAAAGGAAAAAAGAATAAATTACATTTACATTAATTTAGTTGGCAAGTTCTTCGTACACAAGCAAGCAGGTCCCATCAAAGTTGCTAAATTTTAATTCTCATGTCAGCTCATTGGAATCTTTCAATTGCAAAAGCATTTGCTACATTGATAGGGTACCACCAGAAACAACTGTCTGGTACTGAAAATTCTAGTACAGTAATTTTATACAAACTTAAGTATTAGCATATATGTTGCTGGCTTCAGAATAAAAACCAAGTTATTTCTATTTTAAAAGAAAATATATCAAATTAGGATTCACAGAAGTTTTTAACATCTACTGGAATCATAAAAATTAATATTTTTTGTTTGCAGTGCTTCAGGCAAACAGCATCGCTCACACTTGACCACTTAACCTTTGAATCCTTCCATTTTGGGAAGCAAGGCTGCTTAAGTGGCCTAAAGCCAGCCCCCATCAAGGACCTCTGTTACAAATAAAGTAGTTAAAAACAGATGGTTACAAAACTCAAAATTCTGAAAAATAAAGAGCAGCAAAGAGCAGTTAACACTGCACAATTCATTAGGAATCTCATGATAAACGAAGGAAATCACAGATGACCCATAGACTGAAATGCTGACGAATGATCCGCTCGGAACAGCGGGAGCCACGGAGAAGCCTGCTGCTCACACTCCCTGCACAGAGTGAAAGCACTGCACACTGCGCGCTGGGGAGGTTCCCACTGGTGAGAGTGGAAGAGTTACAGAAAAAAAGAAAGGAGTCACTGCTGGAAGAGTCCCTGTGGTAAACAAAGTAAATCAGGATGCGAATGCTGCTGCTGCAAAGCACAGTTTGCAGCACGAGTAAACTTCTGAAGGGGAATGTGAAGGTGGCCCTCCTACTGGGCTACGTAACTGCACCACAGATTCAGCTATCTTTGTCACAAGCCACGAGGGGACACAACCCACAAAGGCAGGAGCCCATGTCACACCAACTTAATAGCAAAAAGTAAATGTAGAAGTTCAAAAAGTGAGGCTTGTGTTTCCGACAGCAAAGTTAATAAAGCAAGCTTTGAATTTCCCTTCTTTTTTCCTGATGGTGTTATACCTCCTGATCAGAAACAAGATTTCTCATTCCTAGTCTTGACTTCTCTTCTTTGAAGTTTTAAGGCAGTTGGTTTTCCATTGTAAAGTTTTGAATAATAATTCAGATTTTTGACAGTGCTGTATTTACTATATAGTCTTGTCTGCAGCACAATCACAGGAGAACACCAGGAAAAAGAAAATTATTGATGAAGAATAACATGTCCTCTTCTATCTATACAGTAACAATAAAAATAAGTGTAACTCTAAACAACCCTGCTATTAAAAAAGAGTTACCTGCTTTTTACATAGCCAAATTAAGGTGCAATCTTTAATACACTGTATCTTTATACGTATAAGGTTTATGTGAGGCACACTTCTCCTGAAATCCACCTGATGTGATTTATTTCACCGGGTATTTTCCAGATACAAACAAATAAGGAATTATATCTCCCCAAGTACAGAGGCATAGTTAGGGTGGAAATAAAACGCAAAAGCAATTGTCACAAATCCCTCTGGCCCAGGCTTTTAGGCATAGAGCCTGTCCCACCTGGCACCCCTCATTTCTCCCTAGTTCTTAGGCACCCCTTCTGTGACACTGAGGGTTGCTCCTGCCTCCTTGCGTAGCAGTAGAAGGTAACAGCAGTAATTTACTGCAGGGACACAAGGACACAAGAAGGAACTTTCACATTTGTTACTGTTTGAATAACAAACCAAAGGATCAGAAATCAGACTCCCTATATACCTTGTCAAACTGGTTTATACTAGCTGTATTCTCATACTGCTACAAGACATCACAACTGTTAGCGGTTCCATTTAAATGGAGATGCAGGTTTGGATTCAGGCAAATCTCTCAAAAGTGTGTGCACCTATGCAGATGTATGCTTGTGTAATTGTCTGTGCTGAACAGCTCCCTGGTTTGGGGAAGTCTGACTATGGGAATTAGATTTCTGAGCTCACAGCAGCGAGGGCCTATGCAACACTCACAGCGACCCGCAGGCTCATCCCCACAGCAGCAGGCAGCTCAAGTGCTGCAACACAGCAGCAATGCTGCAACAAAAAGGTGGAAAGGCTGAGGGCAGTGACTGCTCCTGGGAAGGGCTATCTCTGTCACACAAGCCAGTGCCAGCCCAACTCTAAACCAGGCTGAATCTGACAGAGGTGTTCTGTTGTTTGAATGGACTGTATCTGAGTTCACAGGATGCCTGTTAGGAGTACTGCATAGATTTTAAAACTGCATGCAGACTTGGCCTTTGCTTCTGAAACAACAATACAACAAGTAGGGTGTCACTGCCATTCTAAGAAGAACTGCCTTATTAAGGCCCTTTTGAAACCTTTTGCCTAAGAGTCAACAAATACTATACAAGTCAACTGCCTATTTTAAAAAAAAAAAATCTCATTTTGGTTGTGGAATCACCATTAACAGACATAAAAAGTAGTTCTCCCTATAAATTTATCTTCTTAATACTTCAACCAGCTTTGTGTCTTGGCTTTATTCCGCTGAACGGCTGAATTACCAAACACAGCATTACTGTTCTTCTACTGTCATGGTCTGTCCTTCTGCCTTCCATGCTGACAACATTAAACACTTAAGTAATTACCTTAGAATATTTGTAAAAAACAATGGTTTCTACACATTCATCTGAGGTGAATAAGCACATCTTGAAACACTGGCATTTTACTATGACCACATACAGTTCTACCACAGAGTGTTGAATAATGCCGTTCCAGTATGATTACTTATTCAATTCGCTTGGATATTTGATTTGTTTTTCTAAACACTAGCTTAAGATAATGCAATTTTTGTCAACACCACATTTATTTTCCTGGTCTCATACATCTACAATGGAGCATAAGACGTTATTTCTAAACAAGACAGTAAACAAAGTCATTTAGAAACTATTTTTATAAACAATTATATACAAAAATGTTCCATGAGCATGAGCCCTGAGAAAAATCTCAGTACACTAGCACTATTTAATTAACAGTCTCATTTGGTAATTCACAGCAATGCCTACCAAAGACAAACCACACATCTATACTTGGTCACCAAAAAGACGGAGAATTTTAGCAGATGTCAAGATAATATATATATATATATTGACTCAATGCACTGAATTTCTTAGAAAATGCACAGAACTTACAGAAAATGATGAGCCATCCTTTGAAACTGCAACTGGGTAAATTCCATCTCCTAGCCGCACAGAGAGCTCCCAGCTACTTCTCTTTGATTTAGCAATTGGAATTCTAAAAAAGAAAGAGACAGGAGAAAAATTTTTAACAGAGATTTTATGCTTCTCCCAAGTTAACCAGAAGCACTTGCCTCATAGGATGGTCATGAAGGATATAAAATATCATTAATCTATAGACACAGTTGGAGAGCACACTTGAAAAAAATATATACTAAATACATTTTTCAGTCAAACAGCATATAAGGAGAAAATACACTCTTACTTTCTTTCTAGATTTGCCTTGACACACTGGGTACACTGATAAAGTTATAAGAGGCCCTTGAATGCAGCCAGCACTTGCTGCAGAATTAGCTCAAACAGGATGAAAAGCAGATGAGAAAGTGGGTTGGCAGGAGAATAGCAATAGTGATAACTGGAGCAGTCTTTTTAAGGGCAAAATATAATCATTATTTCTTTAATCTCATTCTCAGTAAATCTTAATTAAAAGTCAATTACAGACAAAAGATTTAGCCAAACAAGTAATACAAGTAACTTTATAACTAATATACATTTTTAAGTATCTCATCCACAGAGCCCTTCAAGCATACTGAAAAAATAATGATGTATCATCACAGCCCACACACAGGATTATATCGATTCCTGCAGCATTCTGTGGCTGCACCATTTATCAAGTCATACAGGAAACCAAAATCTTTTCAACTTAAAAAAGCACACACCTGACAGCAAAGGAATGAGAACTGAGCCTACATTCTTCGAAATTCAGAGTGAAACACGCAATTTTTAGCTATTTCATTTAAATGTATATTCATTTTCAGTTTCCTTATTCTAACTACTTGAGTCTCTTCCACTTTGCCATAACAACTGGTGTCCAAAAGAATACTACAACTTTTCTAATGAGTGGTCACCATATATTACCATCAGGAAGCAGCACATAGCCTAAAGGGAAGATAGGAAGGTGTAATTTAAACTCCATTTAAACAAAGACACATTACTTTGGTATAGCTTTTCTTACACACAGACTCTTACACATTTAGATTTTTCTGGAAGAAATCTGTAGGGATAATACGTTTATCAGCTTTTTGTCTCCTCTAAGGATCACTTCTGCCATAACGTTAATCTATTGTACATTACAGCCCTTACTACACCATTTTACTGTGGCCTTCAGAGTCTTCAAACTTGTAAACACATTATGCCACATGCATCCTCCAGAGGATTCAGGTGACCAGTGAATCACATCTCCCCAAAGAGAGTGCTCAGATTTCCTGTGGAATCAACAGGGAGAAGCACCTGTGAGGCCTCCAGAGGCCACAGGAGGAGAAATAGCTGCCCAAGCCAAGGATAACACACTGACTTGCTAAAGATTTCAACAATTATTTTAAGAACGTTAGGTTTTTAGATACCTGAAACTTAAGCAAGTAGAAGTTCAAGTACTTAATGAGGCAAGGAGCTTCCAAAAATTGTGCCTTGCCATGTGCCTGAAAAGCGGAAATGGAAATGCTAAATACATCAGACACAAATAGATGTATACTTATCCTTAGTTACTTCTGGATCCAAGCCAAGTAAGGCCTACACCAAATTTCACCAAACACCTTGGCCCACCTCTATCACGACCCTAAAAGTTCACAAGACAGATAGGGAAAATAATCTGTTCCCGTGCTAGCGATGCCAAGTGTCACCTTTCACATTTAATATAGTGAAAATTGTCAAAACAACAAATCTGAGGAATTATCTATGGTTTATTGGGTGCAATGTCATTTCTCAGCAACTCATATTGGAATTCCTGTGTGTCACCAAACATTTAGACTGGCTGATAGGAAACGCGACAGACACAGGAGTTCCTGAAGAAGAGGAAGAGGAATTTCCTGCACAGGTAGCAGGCAGCAAGCTGAGAGATGTTTTCATTGCACTTCCTGGTATCAGAGCACCAGTAAGGAGGAATACAGGCAGCACCTGGTTAAGTTCTCCATGACACTCCGCTGCAACAACCAACAGGATTTAGTGGTTTATAGCAACTTCATATTTCTTATATTAGAACTAAGACCTCATCACAAACTCAGCTTAGTAGATCTGCTTCACTGGTGTCATGAGATTCCTTACAGCCTCGCTGGCACAGCCCTGCTTCATATTGCATTTGACTGGAAGTGACCTCATGAATCTGGCTGCTGGCCATCAAAGGAAAGACAGTCTTGTTCTCCAGCAGGGATTATTTTTGTTCAGTCCTGTCTTGCTGAGCTTTGTCAAGTGTATCTCCAAACAGGATGCATGCCTCTTGAAAGGCATGACTATGATCACTGCTTTGCCACACAATTCCTCTCTCTGCAACACCAGTGGCCAGGAGGGCAAGGTCCAGAGCTGCATCTAATACCAAGTACACAGCAAGTTGTACTTCCCTCCTGGAACTGCTAGATCCATTTGCACAGGAACATTTTTCGGCTTTGCTAATCAGCTTTGCCTGTGGCTTTGTAACTATAACTGACACTGGCTAGGACAGATACTTACATTAGCTCATGACAATCCTACTTCTTCTTCATTAAATCAAATTCCTTTCAAAGAAATTATCTTGTAGTAGACTCCATTTTGATAGGATTTGCAGGGAGAGAAGGTTCATATAAATATGGATTATGAAGTCCAAAAGTAAGGATCAAAGTCTAAGTTTGTTGAATATGAAAAGAAAGTTGCTCACACTAGTTCATATAAAACTCCCCAAACTTCTGGCTACTCTCAAAATGTACAACTTTTAAAATTCTGCATAAAATTCTGCTGAAATCCGACATATTGTATTCACAGAAAAAAAAATCCCACTGAAAATAATAATAGTGTAATTTTTGCCATCATAAAAGACACAAAGAAAACATAGGGCACTTCCCCTCCAACCCTAGACTGAGAGTCCACACAGTATGTCTTTCCTAGGGTTCAACATGCCCTCCCTTTTTTCTCCCAGTTTCAGCAAATGATATATCATCCAATAAAATTACTTCATTTGCGTATAAAGATCACTGGCTGCAGGAAGAAACACAAGTTTCACGGCAAGATGAGTGCCAGGGAATGGGCAGCAGGGCCATGGAGAACTGTGCGCTGCTGATCCTTGCCAGGAGCATTACACACAAAGGGACAGAGAGAGCAAAGGCAGCACTGCAGCCACAACGATAGGAGATGGGTGGAGAAGGGTGTTATAAACTCCCTCCACACAAAAAAGGGCAGCTCTGAACCTCTCCACTCCAAATTGCCTTCTAAGGGGAAGCATCACAAGCATACGAGCACAGATGAAGAGCGATGGCCTGGCTTTAAGTCATAAAGGCTTCACTCCAAAGCACCAATTACAAAAACATGTAAGCAGTGCAAAAAGAAAAACAGCACCGTTTGCCTGCTTAGTTATTTATTTTCAAGCTCTACTGCCATTTGTTCAACTAGAGATGATGTCTGTGTAGAATGCATTATGTCCCTTTTACCCCCAAATGCCATTCGTGGGAGAGGGAGACACGTTAGACTAAGGCAGCAACCGAAGCTCCTGGTTTCTCTGCAAGTTTTCAGCGAGGAAAGCAGACAACTGTGAAAAATTTTAGATCGACACACACTTACTGTGCTCATGGAAAACATTAACTAAACTATTATCTATTCTAGTCAAAAACAAGTAATGAAAGAAAACAGACACTCACAAAAGCAAATCAAGTAATAACTTTGCCCTGGCCATTTTGATTGTCACCAACCAATCAGACAGAAGGAACTCAATAAAAACTACGATTTTCTGCTGTTTGTGGAAAATAAACTTCCCTCTCCCGATTACCACTGATGATGTAAATGTGCTAGGATGTCAACAGCTCCTAAAGGGCCAGAAAATTGAGTATAGATTTTTTTACTTCCAATTCAAAATATGTGTTCTAATGCTAAGGGGGGAAAAAACTTACAAATTCCTCTTCACTTCTGATATTTCTGCTGCATAATACTTTACGTAAACAGAGAAATCCCAAACTATCATAACAAGTCCTCCCGTTTGAAAGATTATAAGCGCTTGAAAACCACATTATATGACACTACATAAAGCTGTTTTTCAATTGTGCAATTACCTATTCAGCAGTTAAATAAAAGTGAAATATTGACTTAAAACAATGTTAATGGTCAAAGAATCATTAAGAAATCCTTCATCATAACTTTCACAGCAGGTGGCCTGTAAAATGATCAAGAATAATGTGCTGGATTCTGTAGCCACCAAGGTCAGTTTCTGCATACAAATCTTGCAGAGGGAGAAAAAAAGACCTTCAGAAAGTGGGCCATTCATCTGAACCAAGTTCAGAGAATTTCCAGCACTGTGAAAAGATATGTTATGCAAGCACATAGATGTATTCAGTGGGGGTAGACTGAACCAGCTACATGGAGACTACAAAGGAGCCCTCCCATGGCTCATGAATAAGTCGAGGAAATGATCAGAAAAAAATGCAGAGATGTTTAGACAGATGGCCCACTTAAAATGCCTGGGACAGGGCATAAGCAATTTTAATGAAACTTTAGATCTACCATATAAATTGTTTCTTATTTTNGCAAATAGAAATTTAACAACTCAAACAAGAGCCTATCTTGTGATGCAACGAAAAAAAAAACCATAAAAAAATAAACCCAAAAAAATACCAAAAAAGGGAAGTAAATCTCACACTTTTGAGCATTATTGGTTTAATAAGTTCATATGCAAAGAAATATCCTTTACAGAACCTTCAACTATCAGATGAATATAAAAGCAGGGAATGGATAGATTAAAAGAATTCTAAACAGAAGTGTACTGCCAAACAAAACACAAATCTAAGCTTTAGTATCTGAGTACTTTCAACACTTTCCAACATAAAAGTTCATCATCACACAGAAAAGATAAAAGCAGCATTTTCACAGGATTATTTTAAGAACCAAAAATTATGTGAAAGGAACCTAAGAATCTGGGAATATTTTATTCAGCAATTTGAGGTATTTTCTATATCTATTCACACGCATTTTCTACATATATTCAGACTGGTCCATCTATACATATCACATGCCCTTTTACATAAAAATAGGTTTTCCTTCTTCCTGCTTTATATGTGCATATATATACATGTACCGCTTTCACTGTGAATATGAAAATATACCATCATTAGACTAAATTATAGTTCTTCATATGTCATACAAAATAATAACCTCTACTAGCCTGTGTGCCAGCTGATCAGACAAAGGCTGAAAGAATTACTCAATAGTTATATCAAAACGGTTTTACATTACATTTTCTTACGTATCACATTGAGATCAATAACAAAGACACATATTTATAGCCATGTACTCTATTTGAATAGTGACCACAGGAAAAAATGGAATTACATGGAAGGTAAACTATAAAATAAAAAGCAATGCTTTAAAAGGATGCTGTGGAGTACACTGTGCTTTGATTCACAACAGCGTACATCTGGATGTTCCCTTTCCTTTAGCAGAAGCTTTTCAAGCAATTTGCATTGACTTAAGAGCCTGCAATCCAGTGACCAACGAAAACCTCCAGTGCCTTCAGCAGTGAAACCCAGATGAGGGCTAAAGAAACGGTTAAGCTAGTTCTTATAAATCTAGGGTGAATTTAGCTGCCCAGACTTAAGAGTATGGTTCAACCCCTTTCATCTTCATTTAACTGAGAAATAACCTTGCAAACAACCTGAGCTCACCCTGGATAACCCCGTTCTATTGTGGAGGTCTCTAAACGTGCAGGGCTTGGGTCCTGCAAAGAGAGACAACATAAAACCCCAATGTTTTACAGCCAGCATCCTCAGCAGCCTGGCAGGGGGAAGGAAGTAGGGGCTCCTCTGCCAAAGCCGTCTCCACAGTCTTAACAAGAAATTATCCTCCAAACACGCAGGCAAACAACAACTCCAAGCTTCTTGAAAAATCTTTCATGGCTCTTTTAGCTTTAAATCCACTGAGTAAATGAAGTAAGATTGCTGTTATTGCCTGTCTTGGTATAACAAAGTCGTGTTTGCAGAGTGTAAGTCCAGAGAACCAAAGATCCCTGCTATCAGTCATCCTCAGCCTGTGAGGGTTCATATCCACCTCCCATCTCTCAAGAGAATGAGCCAGGGCCCAGGTAAACACTGGGGAACTCACCACCCTGACCCTGCTGATGGTAGGAAGGAATGAGAGACTCATGGAGACTCGGAGAATTTATGGAGACTCAGCCTGATGATGCATTCTCTGGGAGAAAATGTTTTGGCACCTGGTCCTAATGCCAGGAAATTTCTATGCACTTTGCATTTAATAAACTGGATAAAACACAGTAACTTGGGAGCCCCAAGACCTCTCAGTTCCAGAAAAGGGTCAAACTGCCCAGTCCTTCAGCAGGTGACAGCATATCATGAAAATTCCAAATAAATAAATGTAAAACATATCTGAAACTGATTTCCTCTCCTATGACATGTTAGGGCCTACTTTAGTATTTGGTTTCTGTTGGAAAAAGCAAACATCACAAGCATTAATGCTGAATAAAAGATGTTGCTACTTGTCTCATTTGCAAGCATTTGTGAAATAAGAAGCAAGGAACACTCAAATCAAGCGTTCACAAGTACAGAGAAAAGACATTTCTTTTTAGTACAATTTACAAGTCTGCACTTCTAATCTGTTTTTTCAACCATCTTTCCTAAATCAGCAAAACTATTTACCAAAGGAGGAACCACTTGCAAGCAGGTGTTTTTAATCAGATCAGTCAACAATATTGACTTGTGCGTGCTGACAATTGTTATGGAGAGAAAAATCTAAAAATCTGTTTGTCATCAAAAAAAGTTGGGGCTATTTCTCATCCAACTGAAGTACTTAATCTCATAACTTTGTTGTTTTCCAAAACATTTTTTTTAATTTTTATTAAGAGATAACTTTGGGCAGTTGACAAAACTAATCATAATAATTTACTCCACCAAAACAGCAAATGCCTTTTCCTATACAAATTTTCCCATACTTCCTTGAACAAAGAAACTTATTGTGCAGATATTTAGGAATAGTCTTACAATAATTATCTCGCTTTCTTTATATGTGCAAAGAGCTTCAGAACAAACCACTGTGATGCAGTAGGGAGGACAAAACTCTTCTGTTAACATCACCCAGTAGCAGTTATGTCCTTCCATGTAACATGATTGTATTGGGATATAGCTGCCTGTTGGGCAGTCTGTTTCCTACATCTCCATTCAAAGAAGGGCTGTTCCCAGTAATAATGTGCTATTTTTCACTTTGTATTACGTTTAGAATACTACAGGTTTGCTGTCCACATAAAAAATGGGCAGAAGGAAATGTTAAACCTACTAATATGAAAATGAAAGGAGAAGTGATTAAAAATTACCTTTGAGTTTGATAAGGAAATAATCCAATTGTACTTCTACATATAAGACTACTTTCCATACTCTCTTTTTTTCAAACATCCAGGCAAACTTCATGCTAGGTTTGCTGTACTCATCTCAGTAGTGAAATCTGCCTACTAATCTTGAGCACAATTGTCACTAATGGCTGTAAATCTGAATCAAAACACATTTGGTGCTTTAACCTGTCATCCCTTCTGTCAGAATTTCAGTTATTCACCCACTTTTGTAACAGAAGTTCTGGAGAGTATGGTAACTCAAAAGTAACAGGACAATATACAGTGGCTGTGAGAATATCAGGGTTCTACCTCAGATCAGGAGTAGTTCCCAAAGCAAATTATCCCAACCATCTGCACTTAGAATGCTGTGGATCACACTGCAGAACAGTCTTGGGACGTGTGAACCAGGTCCCTCTCTGATGCAAGAAAGGCAGAAGCCAGGCTCCAGAACTGCACCCAGCACACCCCAGACACAAATGGACATTCAGTTCACAGGACTGGACTAGAACTAATCAAAAGTCAAATACATACAGTCAGAGTAGGAGCTCCTCATCATGAACAAGATGGTACATTTGTACTGGTACACTCTCTAATGGCAGCTAGATTAATTCTTGAAGAATCCCTTATTCACATGAAGAGATTTTTATCATAATGACAATTTCTGCAATTGCATTCCCTCAAAATTCTAAGTTCAGTATTTAGTATAGCTATTCAGGGGGGAAAAAAAAAAACCAAACCTCTAATATTTAAATTCAAGCTCAACCCCTTATTTAGTTGCGCCAGTAAAAGTTACATTAAGAAGTGTTTAACACCTACCAGCTCCTGCCAGCTGAAAGCGAAGAAAATACTGCAAAGTGCAGCATATTTGAAAAATCATTCTGCCATTTTGGAGGAGAAAATACATATACTACAATTAAATTTTTAAATTCCATTTCGAAAAAATCATGGCCTGACATTCCAGAGCTGCCTCTATCCTGTTAGATAACACCATCTTCTTGAACAGATTGCCATTTCCCCAGCTTTCACTAGTTTACAAAGTTAATCCTAAAAAACACACTAACCTATCTCTTTCTTATTCAGAGACACACATCTGACCCACAGACAGTTATAGCCAGCATTAAAACCACTAACAACAAAATGAAATGTGGTGTTTCCTTATAGGACAAAGCTTTCAAGACCCAATACAGTGAAATGTTTCAGTACCTGCTGAACTCACTAAAGCAGGCACCAGATCAGGAGTGAGAGACAACTACTACACTCAAGGGAAAAGCAAAGACATCAGAATAAAGCCATCTCTGAGGAAATTTGGCTACAGCACACAGAGCAAGAACACTGGCCTTCTTCAAGGCCTACAAGGAACACAGTGCCCAAACTAAGGAAAAATTTTAAATTATACTAGCTAACCAAAATAAAACCCCCAACATGTCTTAGGCCAAACTGAAAACACCTTTTTAGAGAACATCACCTCCAAAAATCTTTTCAACTTTTTTGTTAAGAGCTGTGTATTGAACGCTGTCTTTCCTGTGGTTTACAGTTTCATTTAGGTCTCTCACCCTTTTGATCTGTCAGTCCCCTTGGAATTAACCAGACTGTATTGCCAGAAATATGGAATTTCTGCCCCACTTTGTAGGACACATGATTTGACCTGGTCTCTCTATAGCTTGTCACATACGCAATATCCCAAAGGTCATTGTTTAAAATAGAATTACACTCCTTTTTTTATGCATCTTGGAAAACATAATGCTTGCACCAGATTTCAGTAGAGTTGCAGAGTATTGTAAGAGCTCAGCCATCACACAGAGCTTATCATCTCTGACAAACTTGTGGCGGAACCAAGAGTCCATCCAAGAGCTTAATCATCTCATGCCAATGAAATCAGTTTTGGAATACAGCTGTATTGATGACATTTGTCTGTTGTGGTTTCCCCTCTATGAGAGGCTTAATTCAGGCAATACATAGAATGCACATTCAGGACAGCCCACAGTCCTGCAAAAGGATGAGCAGATTTTCCTTGCTAGCCATCCCACATGCCATAATGTAAGAAACAGAAGCTGGTCAAGAACAATGATTCATTTGGAACTATATGTTTTTCTAGACAGTGCCTGGCTTTTCAAAAAGATGCTTCTTTCCTACGTGCACAAGAACCAGCGCTGGGTGACAACACAGGCATCAACAATGTATCCACCAAACCACAGGTAAATGTGATTACACCATTTGGCTAGAGGTACTCAAGGCAGTTTCCAACAGGCAATGCGACAGCTTCTTCCTCCCCCCGACATGTAAGAAATGTGGCATATTTCACGGATTCTAAAGCTTTCTTCTTTGTTTCTTCTGCACTAGATTCCTATGAAACAGATTAATGCCACTAATTCTGTTCAGTTAAAGAGAAAAAAAAATAGCAGATGTGAAAACCCCCAAAAGTTCATTAAAAATTATATTAGATAACATAAAACATGCTAATCTCCAATAAGCACCCATACATCATGTCTAGACAATTATAGCACATAGCAGAGCTCCAGTGACTCTCATTACCTTCCATACATCACCTACTACACTTTCAGCTTACATCCGGCACTCACACCACTGAGCTTTCACCACCTAATATTAACCATCTTTTACCTTCTGAACTAATGGAAAGAGAACGGTACCCCTCACAATGAGTTACACCTTAGATTGGCTGAACTACCTTTAGGTACTGTTTACCTGTATTTTTTACATTACTTAGGCACTACAACTCTAGGCCACAGAAAAACAGGCATCTAATTATTTAAGAGTGATACATATTCAAAATATAATAAAAATCTATTGCCCTCTATGTATTTTCATCCTTTTAATATGACACCTGCCATTGTTCATATTATGGTCTCACAAGTAAAGCCAGTAAGGAAAAAAAAAGTGCGTGGACTTCCAACTTTGCTAAAGTTACACACGTCAGACCTGAACAAAAGAATTTGAGAATTATTAAACTAGGGTTGAATGTGAAGGACAGAAAATTTGTAGCAGCTAGTGCTAATTCTCAGTACTAATAAGAAAACTTTTGCCCACTAAGCTTCCTGCTGACTAAGGTTGAATTACAGAAGCCAGGCTGTGTAGGTGGGATGAACCTTAGTGATAATGCTTATTTTAGCATAATCATGATCAATATAGGACAGTAACATAAAAATGGCTGTACTGACTGGCCCAAATATCCATCTAGTCCAATATTCAACGATCCACAGTAGAAAGTTAATTAAGGTCTACAAAGAATACAAGAACACAGTTACACTTCTACAAAGTACTCAACTGTAAGTTCCTTCTCCTTCCTTGCCTTTTGCGCAGACAACTTGCACTAATCAGTGCAGTTCAGTAATTCACAAGACAAAGAATAAATGTCCTAAATATAAAATATATAGATAACATAATATATTAACATGTACCATAAAAGTACATTTTAAAACGTTATGGGAAAAAAAATTTTTTCTTTAAACATTACCTTTTACACATCCAATTATTATTTAATGAATATAATTACACATAGATGGTACTGTTCCTCTTTTTTATAAACCCAATACACATATGTTTTTCTCTGAGTGTTCCTGTTCTATAAACAAGCATGAACAAACAAATTGTGTGTGGTCAACAGGATGCTAAAAAGAACCTTAAGACTTTTCTGACAAAAAAACCAAACTCATTTTGAACAGAAATGCTAAAATGTGAAGTAAAACTGTTGTACAAACATGAGAAAGACCCAAAGTATTTTTGAAATACACTTTCAGCAGTAGTGTATGGCAGTTAAAAGAAGATACCTTAAGATGTTCAGAACTGGTTCTCACAACTTTGCCTTCAACCCCAATCCTTCCTTTGCACACTCACCTGCTGAGGCAATCCATACACAACATCCACGTTCTCTCAGCCCAAAGTTTCCTTGTTTATACCCAACATAATTTTTCTAAAATGCAAATGACTGCAGCCCCTCTGGACCTTCCTGTGTGAGACAAACTAGCCTTGTGTGCTGATTTTGGCTACAGTAGAGGTAATTTTCTTCAGAGTTGGTGGCTGGGGTTAAATCACAAAAGTCCTTATCTCTGAAGAGTTATGCTCCACCCTTTACAGGCCTTGAACACAACAATTTCTCATTGCAATCCAACTTTTTTAAACTGTGAAACAGCAAAATGCTATTGGCCTTCACTACCCCTTGCTTCTGGGAAGACACATATGAAAGACTGAAAGCTAAGGAAGCTGAAGAGAAGTGGGCTGTGGAAAGGTGCTACACTGCCCAAGGTAAGGAGACTGAAGCTTAAACGGCTGCCAGACTACCAGAGTTTGGAAATCACTGAAACAGAGTTTCAGTCTATTTACTCAAAAGGGTTCACTTAAATAAGTGTTAAGATTTGGGAAAAGGCAGCCTGTAGTAGAGGCAGACATGCAATGTCTGAGATCAAAGAATAAAAAAAAGCCCACAGCTAATAGAGGAATAAGGTTGACTTAATATTAGTAAGCATCTTAAAATGATTGTGATTTGAAGATACAAGTAATAAGAATAAAAGCTTTGCTGCAGGGGAGGGAGCAGGGTGGGCAACACAGAATTTAAAGAAAAGTGCTCTCAGTAGTTCAAGGACACAAACAGGGTAAAGTTGTCTAAGGACATTAACTGCTAGGTGCAGCCAGATGAGGACCTGCTTTAAATTTCAGTGTCTGGTAGAAAAATGAGTAGCAGGGCCTAGAGAAAATCATGACTGTGTCACCAAGATATGTCACCATCTCTGCCACCATCATGCCAGAGAGAGGAGATTCAGAAACACATATCAGAACACTGGGGTAAAGACAGAAGCCTAAAGTCTAGGAACCCAGATTTTTTTTAAGTGGGGTTTTTTTTTTGTTGTTTTTTTTTTGGCTTTTTTTTGTTTTAAATCTGGAATTAATATGCAAATAATTTATTTGTATCATCTCACTACTAACTGCAGAAAGACTAATTTTACTAAGCACCACAGAGGGACAGGATAAAGACCTGTCATCTCCTTTCTAAGTCAATGGGTAAACATCCCTGCTTTCAAAAGACCCAGGCTCTGCACTGTTCTTTCCTGCCCGGTCTTTCTCACACTACAGGCTTTGAAGATATATGTTAAAGGGAAGCCACAGCCAAAACAAACTCCAAGCACCACATCTAATTACACAGAAAAGTAAACTACTACAGAATGGTCTGTGAAAGATATTAAAGAATCATCCATAATCATAAAAGAAAAAGTCATCTGAGCAGTCTCAACACAGATCCAAGGAAAAATATCCAGGTCTTTGAATACTTACCAAGAAACAACAGAAATCGGGATATTTTTTACTGAGGCATTATCTATCCCAAGTATCCCATCAAAAATACCATGACATATCCATGTAGCTTTCCTTTTAAGATTCACAATACCAGCCGGTTACAAAACCAAAAATACACAGTACCTAAGGTGGAACAAAGAAGGCTACCTCTGATGCAGGTAGCAGATGACTGATTTTGAGTTGTGCAAATATCAGGGACGAGATTCAACTCCAAGATAGTGTACAGCAACACAATTAGCAATGTTACCTCTCAAATAATTCTCCCATTGGAATTATACAAAGCTACATTGTCACAAACCAACAAACAGGCCTGTGGTCTTACATATAAAGAAATGAAAAATATTCCTTTCTTTTATCATTCCTTGGTAATGCACATACCAGGAATATCTTAAAACGAAAGCAAAGAACCAAGACTTCTGAGACAAAGGCAGGGCTTATTTTTCTCATGAAAATGTCTCTTCAATATTTTTATTTAAACACACACACACACTAAAACCATACAGAAGAGACCCGCCTCTCTGGAAGTTGAAAAGAAAGAAGTCTTAGCTCAATCTTGTATGTTTACACTTTTAGTCTTACCCTTAAACAAGACAGAATTGAGCATAACCACACAGAAGGTTTAGCTTCTACACTGGCATATCAAATTTCAAGTCAACAGCTCTTTTATTTAAAATATGTTAGATAAAAAGGTAGTATGCTCTCTGTAAAGAGTTCCCTGGAGGTTAGAAGAACCAATAAATTAACTGTTACCATATGCTTGGCTCCTTTTGGCAAAATTCAGTAACAAAACACTGCCAAACCTCTTTAGCTGGGTAATAATATTTGGTAGCTTATAGCACAACTTGGGAAAATAGAAAACTGGACAGAAAGCTTGGAAATTAGTAGAAGAAACTTCACTTCTATCCTTCTGTAGTTAGCTACATGCTGTTGGAAGAAAAATTCTAACAAAGTCAACTTTATGGATCTGACCTATAACAAACAGCTGTCTTGTCAAGGAACTCACACTGGCTAGCACAGTAATCAAATACTCTGCATTTGGTTTTTTTAAACAACGATAGATACGTATGACCTATTTTGAAAACAGGAAGGGTTTGTAAAATTAGTATTCTGAAGTATTAACATGCATATTATCAGTGCTTTCATTATGGGTTTATTTCATTATAAATGGGAAAGTCTGGGCTTATTTGCCATGCAATGTTCTTAGATTTTACTTATCCTAAAATTAAATACTGCCCAATCCTTCCCCCCATATCCTTTTTACCTATGTAATTGAGACTGGATCATGACAGATAAAAAGCCTTTAACACTACACCTCTAATTATAGTTATAAACAGGGTATTTTAAGGACATCTATGACAGACTTTTTTTTAATACCAACTAAAAAAGTGAGGGCAAACCTAGCTGGTTCTATTTCTTTATCAAGACAAGCAGGACTTGCTCTGTAGCATCAGTTATAAGAAATCAAATGTTTTTTTCAGATATGAAAATGCCCATTTTATTTTATTTTTGGAATCATCATGATAGCACAAATTCATTATTATTGTTATTTCCAATAAAATGGTTATAGCCTGTTTTTCATGCCATGATGGCTGACACGTAGAGGAAAAACAGATACTTAAAAATTCCATATTTCTTTAATCAACTGAATCATCCCAATAAATTCTGATTTTGATGTATAAAAAAATACTTATTATTCAGCTTACAGTTCCGCACACATCTGGCAAGCAGTGTGAAGTAGGTTGACACGTATAGGCCAGACATTTCACTTCTTAAAGTCATGTTATTGCATGGTTAATCCTATATTTGCATTAATTTGATACAAGCACTTACAGGTAAAAATAATCCCAAAGTACAGGTCTAAAGATTATAATATAAGCCTCTGGAAGGTTTTACCAGAGGAAAAATATTTTTTACCATTCTATGGATGTTTGCCTCATTCAGCCATTTGGGATTTTATTAATAATCTTCTCATTACTGTATTCATCTTCTGATTTCTTATTTTTTATTTTAAGTAAGACAATTTCTGTGAAGACTTGACACTGAAATCAGAGACTTCATTACCCTGCAAAATATATCCACATCTTAAAGTATTTAAGAGGGTTAAACAAAATGCAAACATTTAATGCAACATTAAGCATGTGAAATAAAAACTTGATTGCCTAAAGCAAGCATGCTATGCTGTTACCCTGGTGACAGGTTAAAAAAGGATTGTGAGCTGAATGGTTGTATGATATGAAATTAAAATGTTTCACATTGAACAATCCAAAATGAATTGGGAAAGGTTAGAGCAGAGGAGAGAGAAATCAATTCTCCAATGGCAATGGTGAATGGAAGTGAAGTCTGAATAGGATTTGCCAGTGGGGTGCAACAGCTGCCAAATATCCTGCAGCCAAAGAATTACAATAATACTGATGAAGTGTGCAAGAGCTTTTGGAATCATTGCAGGGAACAGAGAAATACTCCTACAATAATGAGGCCATTCTGTGTCCCATCCCACTTTTGCAGTCGAATCAAAGGGAAAAGAAACGGTTGAAAATTGTAATACTCAACAACAAAGGTATAAATGAATTACCTATCCCTTCAATCAGTATCTTGTATTTAACTACAGCCTCTGTGAACATGAATGAAGCAAGCATGCTAAAGAATGGACAAATCAAGACACATACACGTAAAAGTATGCAGACAATATTGAATGAGAGACTTGTTTCCCATATATTTTGTTGACAACATTTCTACAGCAACAGCATCCAGAATAAGTTATACACTACACAAACAAACAGCAGGACACAACCAGCGCCTCAAGGAACTACACAAGGTCAGGTGCTGATGGTCATGCTTATTTTTAATAATCTTAGGAAAGAAACATCAGCAAGACTTCTCATGCAAATGCAATTACACATGTATTTACTGAGCTTAGAGACCCCAAAAGTCAAGAAAAATGTTGCCCTTCCATAAAATTATCCTACACAACTTCATATCTGCCCTTGGAAACGCCAAGTAAAATACACAGATGCAGACAAAAACATATCCTAAAAATACCTGTAAAATGACCAGGGAGCACATGGCAATTAGCACACACCTTGTTAGTTCTACGGTTTCACGCATACACATTTTACACACAGACAAATATTAAAGAACAGGTTTAGGAGGTGTAAACCTGCATGAGAGGAAATAATCGTTGGACTTATAGAGGAGATCAAAGTAAATTAAATAGAGAGAGGTCTTGTAAAGAGAGGATCTTGCAGAAGAGGTCATAAGCAAAGCGCAGATGAGAAAAGGGCCAGATTAACAACTAAAAAAGGGACAGGAATTTGGCAGCACAATAGAAAACATTCACATGTCTATATTATGCAAATTCAAGTTTCAGCATTAAGTGAACAGTAGCTACAGAAGCTATAATGCTCTTACAGCAGATGCTGTTTTCCCAGAAGACATGGTGAAAATAAAAAATAAACATAGAGACTTAGCCAGGTCCATTTACTTTGGTGAATGCCTTTCCCACCAGCAATCACCTCAGCAAGATGTGGGGATCTTCCCAAGAGATGTTCACTGAGATTCAAACTCTAAGTAATTATTATCTTCATAATGATTTCATAACAGTTAGCAACCCTAAAGATTAAGCAAGTGTGGATTCCTGAGTGCCCAGAATACCTTTTTCCCTACAAAAGACAGGGATGACAAGCTATAAAAATTTCCCATGACAGACTGCTCTGTTCCTGTAATATGTTTTTAGGAATCATATGGAACAATGGCTCTGCTTTCAAACAACTACATCAATAACTTATATTACTTGTGTTATCAATTCTGATTGCATTCATTTAATCAAATCAAAGGAAAAACACTATACATACACTCTGTAGAGTCATAAATGCTACCTTAATGTCCCATTTCAACTTCAATATTTTCCACAGGAGTTCATTCCCAACCGGCCAAAAATGCATGTTTCATATATTTGCATCTACTTGTTTGTTTCTAGCACATATAATCCTCTTTCTGTGATAAGCAACTGAACAACCGAGAAGGGTAAATAATACCAGATTTTAAAGACATCTAGAATATTATATATGGCAGCTGGTTTTGTAGTTATTAAGCAAGATTACAAAAAAAAATACAGTAATTACTTACGAGAGGTCAAAAGAACAACATTAGATAACAGCTAGAGAACAAGAGGGTTACAACAACCAGAAAAGCCCATTATAAACATGGATTTCACATGAAAAAGGGGAGAACAGGGTCTTAGTACCTTGCGAGTCTGTGGCAAAAGAAAAAACCACAGAGTGAACAACGGTGTAAGGCTGCAGTAGTTACACAAACATATAGAAGACTTTCAAAGGCTTAACAGTAAATCATGAGAAGAATGCTCGACTTGTTGAGCAGGGGACCAGAACAGTCAGGATAAGACAGTGCTGTTTTCACGAGCTAAGGATGACTGCATAACTCCAAAGCAGGGGAATGAAGAAAGCCACAAGCAGGCTGGGCTTGATCAACCGTACCAATGAAAACAAAGTAGTTTATCTCTATATAGAGGGTATCTGTAGGATAGAGCAAATTACACGTGTTTAGCTGCACTTGCAATAACCATTCATGTTATTACTGCAGTTCTAGGGAAGAAATAAAAATTAAATTCACATAATACAATTGACATAGTTCAGCTGTGCCTGTGGCTGTACTGAAAGTAAGAACTCTTTTCCTTTCCAAGAGGCCGGTTCAGATGACTCCAGTGAATTTTCCTGACATCATCTTCCTTCTTTTTAAAATTAATGTAACATAACCTTATTTTGTGCTGCTCCAGCAGTGCAGGAGAGCTAGAAAGCTCTCCTATTGGGCAGCTGACCATCCTTCCATATGGGGAAGCCCTAGGCTGGCAAAGAGCTGGCTCTGTCCCAGACTCCAGCAGGGTAATAGGTGTAGTCTGTGTGAGAGCAAGGATGCCTGAGAGGTGTGGGGCTCTACTGCTCTCTGAGCAGTTCCCTCGCTGCCCTATAATCAAGCAATGGCAAGGCAAACATCAATACAGCTGTACTGAATCAACCCAGACAGGAACCTACAATAATTCATTAAATATAAAGCAAAATAAATTAATTTCTGTTCTTGCAGTTCACCAGTCATGTTATGTTCACTGAACTGGATCCCTGTATTTTCAGAATTTTAAAACAAAAAATTAGCCCAGCTATTTCAGAACTTGACAAAAACTTGTTTGTATTTTAGCTTTTCACTATACACTTTCCTTCCTGTGAAAATATTATTTTATGCTTAGAAAGCATGATCCATTTTAGGTCTCAAAATACTTCATACATGTTGATAAACAGATATTTACAAAACCTCAATAGTGCAGCAAAGTATTAAGGCCGCTTTGTCTTTTTGCAAACTGAAGCCAAATTCAACTGACTTCTCTAAGGTCCCACAAGAACAGCTTAACTCAAGACTCCCAACCCAGTCTGCTATACTAAACACACAAGCAAGAAAAACCTTCAGTGTTTTTTTTTCTTGCTAGCAATTTAAAACATTTTCCAATGTGTTACCATCTCTTTGTGTGTAGTATCAGGTAATATGGGCATGCAGCCTCACTGGTTTTTTTCCAAGTCATAAATGATGAAAGGGTAAAACCCATAGAAAAATTAGGAAAATACACTTAGCAGCCAACACAAGCAACACATAGGAAGTGCTGTAGGCAATTGGGTTTAGAAGTATAAACATCACATTAGTAGACCCATGAGATAGCATGATGTAGCCACACCTGGAGAGACACTCTCCTATTCGCCTCCCAACCCACTAACGAAAACAAGTCTGAAGCCAAAATGTGAAGATTCAACTGTACAACATCATTTCTGGTCTCAAAGGCTAACTACATCAAACAGACATAAAATAAGCTGGATTCACTTCAGCCAAAATATGTTTCCACTTGAAACAAGATCAAGTTCTGTCTAGAAGACCTTGGGGTTTTACTAGATGCTGTAAATCTGTTCAGCAGCTGTGGGTGGCACCAGTTTCACAATAAAGTGGACTATGGAGTAACTAGGAAAAGTCCTAGGTAAAATAACTAAAAGCTGAACAATGAAACAACCATTAATCATCCATGGCTCTTTCCTGTAGGAAATATGTGCCCCTATTATCTGGATATCACAGTGAAATATTCACATTAGTATGTGGCTCACAAAATACCAAACACTTTCACTAGCAAATCATCTTTCAAAAATACTTGAAAAAACAGTACAACCACAAAGAATCCCAAAAAACCAAACCATGCCGCATCCAATTTTTCCCAAAAAAATGGGTGAAATGAAAAACAGTTAAATTTTAAAAAACACACAGAGAAAATGCTCTAAATATTTGATTGCATCACAAAAGTAAATGCCTATATTCCTGTAACTCTGAGCATGCACAGATCTCCACCAGCTGTTCTAGCTAAAGGCTGGCAAGTTAGTCCTAGGAGTCTGTTGATGAGGCCAGGGGCACTATATAACAATACAGACAGTGGAAACTCACCTGTGGGTGCTCCACCCACATCATAACATCATTTATTCGAACACAGGAAAGGCAAACCAGCCTTAGGCTTGTGGCCTGCATTAACCTCAACACCAGACAACCTGCAGCAACAAAGACTGCCACTACAGAGGTCAGGTTGGCTGAAACTAGCTGAAGGAAGCTGGGTGCCAAAGGTGGAAACAGCTTGATGGTCATCAGAGCATATTCCAGCAAGAATGTTACAGTTGATGATTCAGTCAGTCAGGGGACAGTAAAATACACATTTTCCAGTCACATCCCAGCAAATATCAATTATAGAGAAATCCCCCTCATGAGGCTGCTACAAGTCTGACCCGTGGCACAGAGCTAAGGCCCATCTCAGAATCCCTTTAATGAGCTCACATCTTCTTCCTTGCTATACATTCCCACTCTTGTAGCTCTTCCAGAATAATTTCACTTGTCATAAGTAACCTGCTTCTGACAGAGTGATCCAAAGTAAACTATTATTAAATAGTTTCTGTGCTAACATAGGTCATTTTAGCAGAACCAGAGTGGAATGCAACTACACATAAAATCACACCTGCATACCTGGGGAGGAGGAAGAGAGAGAGCAAGGGAGGAGCAGCCTGCAACAAGATTCCTTAATCTGGCTCAGCTGCACTTCATCTGATTACAGCCTCGGTAACCCTGACAGTGAAAGCTGGAGCTTCTGTGAAGAGCTCCAAGCATGGTACTTTCTGTCTATCTGACTAGAATAACAATCCTGATCATGGGCTGAATAAATCACAGGGGAAAAAGGGAACCCAAAATACCCCTGCAGTTGTGAAAAGAATGCATATTCTAAATATGGCTCCCAAAAGGGAAAAGAAAACAAATTAAAAGCAAAGATAAGCATGTAACTCAATTTTAGCAGAAAACTTTGTTTGACAGCTGTGACAAGCTTAGAAGAAATAACACGTGATTTCAAAATACTACTCTTCAGTAGTTTTTTGTACAAGAATTGTTCAATTCTGCTTTCAGCACAGATGAAAAAAAATGCTGTCAACATAAATAGTGCCAGAGAGCTGAAATTCTGTAGGTGATGAGCAACGTATCAATGTACTTGTCCAAACCATTAGGAGAATGTTACGGATCAACTTTTGAGTGTGCAGTTTGTCTAGTCCGCTCACATCCTCTAACACAGATTTAAAACTCACACAGACTCCAAATGCCCAATTCTGCCATAGTGAAGATTACACCTGGCCTTTTTGATTTGTTAGAGAGTAACACAGGTTCCTACTCTGCACTTTTTGTTTATGAGTATTTTTTGAACAGAGTGCAGTCTTATTAATAAAGATGTGCTTCTTCTCTGGCCACAACCCTGCCCATTAAAAAATACCCATGATATGGAACACCTTCAAAAACAAGTCAGATGCAGTTTGGGTAAGTTAAGGACATGGTGAAGAATCCTTGATGGGACTATAGTAATTCATATGCTCCACAGTGCTCAGTCCCCTCTAGAGGGAGTCCACTAACTGCTCTAAGGAATGGAGAACACTGTCCAAGACACTGCACAATCCTTCGACCTCATTCTTTCTGCCTTTGCTTCTTGCATTTTTCCTCTAAATGAGTTGTATGATTTTGGGAAAAGGGTGTCATTATCAGGTTTGGTTTCTTCAGAAGTTACTTACCAGTATGCATTTTTGCATTAGCTTGTCCTTACTTGGCCTCAAACAGGCAGCTTTGCTATCATTAAAGCACATAGATCTAACAGTATATATGTATTGAAACCATGACACACTCAGTAAGAACCACACTCAGCCACCACTTGGAGAGAATTCTAAGGCTTGACTTCTGAAGGATTCATAAGTACACCCCATCATGGCAAGAGAAAGTGATCTTCCCTGTACTGAAAAGATTTCTTGGCTTCACCATTTAAAATCCGAAAAATCATACCTTAATCTAGTTTTACAGATGTGTGTTTTTTCGTGTAACCAGACTCTGTTGCCTTCTCTGCCCATGGTGGAAGAATACCTGTGACTGAGTTTGGCTACCACTCCAAAAATGAGCTGATTTTTTTTTCAAAGCAGGAATGTATTTCTTTCCCTAACAGAGCACAAAAAGAGATGGATGACCATGTCTGACTGCTCAATGCTATACTTCATTTACATATCTGCTATCTCAGTTAAAATAGTCATATGTCTTTTCTGTTAAGATACACAGACACCTAGTACTAAAAAAAAGTAATGGCAATAGGAACAAAACATTAAGAGTGTTCAAAAACTGGGTTCCTTTTCTTGTCAGCTAATAAGAGCATTTTACAGGGAAAAGAAAAAAAAATCTCAGGTCAGAGCAGGGAATGCAATAGCAGTTTGATAATTGCTGCTTAAATTAACAATTCCTACCCTTATTCTAAGTACAAAGTAATCCATTGCTTCTCTCAAGCAGTACCAGACTACTTAACTTCCTATGTTGGCCAGTAAAAACTACAGTCAAGGCTCCTCCTCATTTTCCCTGAGTCATCTCTTTTTTAGGTAACAGTGGCCTTTGAGTGTCTGTTCTTCTCCTTATGCCATTCACTATGGAGGATATAACTCGTGGAAGGAAATAAAAAGGTGCTTTACGTTCCCCTATAGATGCATAAGGCAAGCAGTGACCCAGCCCTGCATATGCTATACATTACAAAGCTGTTATGCTTGCCCTAAGTGTCTCTCTCTTTTTCTTTTTTTTTTTTTAACACCATATGGTACTAATTATCTTTGTGGGTACAAATAAAAATAAAGACTTCTTGAAACCACATTTGATTTATTCCTGACCACTGTAAAATCAGTAATAGAATACACTGTCAAACCACTGGCATGGAATGTGAATAACGTCTATCCTGCACTATGGCTTCCCTCACATACAAACATATATGCAACTACATTACAAAACATGAGGAGAGGAGAGTTATGCTGAAGTCAGGATTCCTTGTATACAACCATTGCCAACACCAATCACACAAGCAAGCTTCACAAATTCAGTTAATTCTAGTAGAAGGTCTCATGGCACTGACAATGATGGGCCAGAGGACAAGAAAAGCTAGACATCCTAGAGGAAAAAAGCATACTGTTCCAAAAAGCCAAAGAAGTAAATTAGCATTTTGACATGGGCTACTGCAATGGCTGCTCAATTAACAGTACTGCCTAGGTTACTAGCAGCTACTATTCAAAAAAACGGGGGAGTGGGGGTACAAAAGCAGCAAAAAAAACCATACTTAAAGCAAGGTGTTGATTCTTCCACCTATTACTTTCCACCTTTACAGTCTGAAAGTGTTTTCAGAATTAAGACTCTAAACTATTAAGGGTCTTCATCAAGGTAGCAAATTACTCACAAATCTACAATATTTTAAAGCTCTGTAGCTGAATATTCACATTATGCCAAAGTGCTTAGATTGCTTCAAATGGGCACATGGGAAATTTGTGATGCTCAATTTGTGGTTAGTTACTAATGCAGCAACATTTTGCATTAATGAAACTCCTGATGTGCATTAATTACTGTACTGGCTTGTAACACATTTTTGTGCCTATTAGTTTGCTAATACTTAGAATAAAAATAATCATGTATGACTTGTGCGAGTAGGGAAATGTAAGCCACAGCTCATTTGAATTTAGAAAAAACAGACTATATTAAGAAACCATGCAGTTTCTCACCAGTTATTCTTGTGCATGAGAAGATGCCATTAAGGAAATGCATATCAGCACATCTGAGTTCCTAGAAATGAACTTACCTTGGAGCCCCTAGAAATCGCTGTGATCTCAGTTGTTCAGCCACATACAAAGACGCTGCTGTTGCCAGTAGTTCTCTTCTTTCAAGATCTGTCAACTTGTGTCCTAGTTTTCAAAAAGAAGTTTAAAAAAAAAAAAATTAGATACCACAGACCAACACAGACACAAAAAGCAACAACTACCAGTAAAGACACTGCTCAGTCCTTACACATGAAAGCTACATTTTTCCCTCTAAATTAAGATGAGGCGCAGCATAGCAGACGCTCTGAGTTTCAGAGTTTAAATTGCATGTTTTCATACAAATCAGCCCAACTGCTAACACTGGTATCTCTGTTAAAAACAATTTGACAACTGAAAGAAAAGAAACTGAATGATGCTGCAGCATCTTGTTTTCATTACTGAAATGTCACTGGTTGACATATTGTGCCTCATGCTGGTAAGGAATCCATCTGTACATTAGAACTTACTCAAAATATAGAACACTCTCAGTACTTTATCTGAGGCAAAGGCTACAGATATTTCAAACAAAAGGGACAGCGCAACAGTATAAACCCAAAAAATAAATGGGGATAATGCTACTCGTCAGCCCTGGGTCATTTAGTGTCATTTGTGTAATTAGTTCACAGCTAATGAAGTCAAAGTCATGTTTGACACTTCCAAAGTAGAAAGTGGCTTAAAGCAGTCTATAATCTGAAGGCAGGCAATCTAATAAATATTTGGCAAAAAGACACAACCAGGGTGATTGGAAGCAGGTTTTCTCCCCATCTGGTCTTGTTCCAGAAAGTGAAGGTTAAATAGAGATTCAATTGTCCATTCAACAGGCTAAAAGAGTACAGTGACAGAACTCTGCCCTCCCCATCTTTAGGTCAGAAATCACACAACACAGATTTGGTATGAAAAGGTGGAAAATAGGTGGCCAAGAATGATGCAAGATTCCAGAGAAGGGCCACCAAGATGAGTAGAGAAATGGAGCACCTCTCCTATGAGGAACGGCTAAGAGACCTGGGATTGTTCAACCTGTGTCATGGTTTGACACTGGCTCGACGCCAGGCATCCATGAGAGTCACTTGCTCACCCTCCCCTGCCATAGCTGGGTAGAGGAGAGAGAGGAAAAAAATTAACAAAGGCTTCATTAGTTAAAATAAGGACCAGGGGAAAAAAACACTTCAGGGGCAAAACAGGCTTAACTTAAAGTTACAAAGTGAATTTATTGCTAACAGAGTCAGAGAATCAGGATAATGAGAAATAAAATAAGCCCTTAGAACACCTTCCCCTCCCAGCTACTCCCTCCTTCCCACTGACAGCACAGGGAGACAGGGCATGGGGGTTTGGTCCATCACTGTGATTTTCTTCTACTGTTCCAGGCGAGGAGTCCTTCTCCTGTGAGGCTGT
>VWZT01013956.1:0-10218 GCA_013397055.1 Pachycephala philippinensis
CTACACTTGGCGCCCACCGCTCGGACCCACACCTCACAGTGGCTGACATGGGGCTGTGCTATGGATTTGTGCTGAGCAGAGTTGAAAATACAGAGATGTTTTTGTTATTGCTGAGCAGGGCTTACACAGAGCCAAGGCCTTTTCTGCTTTTTGTACCACCACTCTGGCAAGGAAGTTGGGGGGGCCTGGAAGGTTGGGAGTAGACACAGCTGGGGCAGGTGACCCAAACTGACCAATATATGGGATATTCCATACCATATGACATCATGCTCAGTATATAAATCTGGGGAGAAAAAGGAGGAAGGGGTGGGGGAGACACAACATGTTTGGAGCGATGGCCTTCATCTTCCCAAGTAACTATTGCATATGATGGGGCCCTGCACTCCTGGAGATGGCTGAACACACCTACCTGCCCATGGGAAGCAGTGAATTAACTCCCTGGTTTGCTCTGCTTGTTTGCACAGCTTTTGCTTTGCCTATTAATCTGTCTTTATCTCAGCCCATGAGTTTTCTACCTTTTATCCTTCCAATTCTCTCTCCTGATCCTGCAGGTGAGGGAGTGAGCAAGCAGCTGCCTGGGGCTTGGCTACTAAGTGGGGTTAAACCATGATAGTCCTTTCTTCGTGCCCAGGATGGGGCTTGAAGGGTTTGAGATAATGACATATCTGATTGGAATATGCTAGACTGAATTTATATCTGTTAGTGCTGTTCAGCTGGTAATGAGTAGGCACCTATGCTTGCCATGGGGCTCACTTTCCTGACTGCATGTTAGAGCCTAGTGCTACTTAGTGACTGCTTTTTGCTTTTGCTGCTTGCGGTAGTGCTCTGCTACTTACCACCTTACGGAATTGTGCCTGGGAACATCTTGATAACAGGCATGGCAATGTGCTTGGGCTGGCAGGTGGCCAGGGTGCTCCTTCTGTTTCTGTGCTGCTGCAGTGGATGGGCTGGGACATCAGTCTGAGCCTGAGCTGAAGTTCAGAGGCAGTGAGCAGCTGTGTGGTGCTTGGTTGCTGGCTGGGGTTAAACCACGACATCTGGTCAACAAAGGGAATGGAGCATTGAAGAGAGCCAGCTGTTGGACCAGTGCAAGTGGTCACTGCACTCCCACTCCAAGTGGATGCAATGAACATGAGGAATGGCTGGGAAAGGAAGGAAATAGACTTTTTCAGTTAGAGGATAATTCCTATCCAAGAAAAGTAAAGGGAAAGGAAGGCAGCCAGCATTACGTTTGTAATTACAATTAGTAATCTGAGAGCGTTGCTAACTGAACAGGAGTGATTTCCCTGGACCATATTCCAGTAGCTGGCCAGTGAAGGAAAAAGAAAAGGGTGAAGAAAGATGAAAGTACAAGGCAAAGACCAAGGTGGGATCAGGATGCACTCTGGTTCATTTATGAGAAGTAATATTGACTGTGGCTGTCAATGCTCAGGGATCAAAAAGGTTTTTTTCTAAGGATATGAAGTCTCCATGTGACATGTCAGCATTCTAGGAAACACAGTCCCAAAATGACAGGAATGCAAGAAGCTGAAATTCTCTACAGGGTTCTGCTATATTGTATGTAAAGCAGGTCCTGACATCTCTGCAAATATTCTGGCTCACAAAATGAAGCTTAAAACCACATGTTGATAAAAATATACAGGCACAGATAGAGCCAGACAAGCAGACTTCCATGTTTACACCAGCAACAAAAGAAGATATAACCCTGACATGCACACCCATAATAAATAGATAGATGCCAGGAGAGACTGGATTAACCTGACAAGGAGATACCTTCTCTAATATCCTGTTGGCACAGAAACACTGTGGAGCGGAAGGGCAATGTTACGTTAGTTGTGTGTTTGGCAGAAAATTTCCGTATCAGGGAAGTATAAAATTTCCTTCCAGTAAATGAAATGGGGAGGGATTTGAAAGGTCATCCCCTCCATAGATAACAGAATAAATGCTCACATTAGCCCCTGCAATATCTTTGTTGTGTCCCTGAGTTTTAATAAATCAGAGCTTAGTTCATGTTCAGATCAGTATTCTCTGATACATAAATATTCAAAATAATAAGGTAGTGTTTAAAATAAAAGCTAACAAAAAATTTCAAGCAGACAATTTCCTTGATGAAAGCAGGAGCAAACAGAGAGGCATTGTAGTTTTACTCTCTGGTTTTCTCCATAAATAATGTGCTTAGAGTTCCTGAAAATATTTGAGACCTGAGTGACCATTTTATGAAGAAACTTATAAACATGTACACAATAGAAAAGGAGTCTACGAAGATAACATACTCCCTAGTAATAACAACTGATCAGAGGCAAACCTTTTGCAGTTCTCATGGAAGTAAGTTGGGAAATCATTCACATATATTAAGGAAAGAGAAATGTTATGAACCCTTTATAAGGATGTACAAGCACAAAAGTTGATTAGGTTCTTCAGAAGTCCCATGCTACATCGTATCACCCCCCTCCAGGGTTTTATGCAGTCTTCTTGGGAAACCTCATGATTATGAAATCACTGTGGAAACAGGAGTTTTTCTTTAAGTCAGCTTGGAAAGAAATATTCCCAGAATTAAAGTAATAAAATCTGGCAGCTCACCTTGCCTTTCTGGTATCCTACACTGATAAGCTGAAATTCTGTTCATCATGATAATGTTCAATTGAAACAGACAGTTTCTAACCACAGTATCACCCAGACAGTTAAAACACTTAGGCACCTTCATTCTTCTCAAAAATAAAAATGAAAAATCAAATGAATGCAGTCTTATCATGCAGCAGAGGAGCCATTCATTGTGCCAGCACCCAGCACGTGGCAATTTCACAGCATCATTGTGCGCTCCCAAAGCAAAGGAAAAACAGCTCCTCAACATTAATAAACGTCTGTTAGTTCTGGGTCCTGGCGCCAGACTAACTTCTGGGTTCTCTTTGGAATCCTATATTCTAGACAGACAAGCCACTCTAGAGGAAACCAGGAATTCACCTCCCATCCTGCTGCCCCCATCACCTGGCCATTCCCATTGTTCCTTTGTGGGCATTTTCCTGAAGGCCAAGGGAAATGTGATCCTTTCTTGCACGCTGGCCGGTGAAGGCACAGAGGGCACACGTCTCCCACTGGCAGCCCCCAGCTTGACAATTAAACTGCTCCCTTTGGACACAGGGCTTTGAGGCGCTGCATTTCCCACATGCATGGAAAGAATAGGATAGGATAGGATAGGATAGGATAGGATAGGATAGGATAGGATAGGATAGGATAGCATAGCATGGCATGGCATGGCATGGCATGGCATGGCATAGGATAACTTCTCTGTCAGGTGCTGTGGGGGACACTGTAAAGATCAAGTCTGTCAAATTTCCTTCAGAAATCGCACCAGCATAATTATGCTGCATTATGGTGGAAGCAATGGGATAGAAGACTTCTTGATGTCGCTTTGTTTTACTCCAGCATCCAGTGTGTCTCACACAATTGGCAAAGCACTTTCCAAGGGTAGCCTGGATGCACTTGGAAATGCCCCTCTGTCCTGGCAT
The DNA here is from genome assembly GCA_013397055.1 of Pachycephala philippinensis. Classification (NCBI taxonomy): domain Eukaryota; kingdom Metazoa; phylum Chordata; class Aves; order Passeriformes; genus Pachycephala; species Pachycephala philippinensis. The sequence goes on from VWZT01013956.1 coordinate 3,507, forward strand.
TCCAAAGAGAGGGCCAGAAATAAGCCATCTATGCTCTGACTGAGATCTTGGAACAACAAGCATGCATTCCTGATGTAAGAACACAGCTCTGCATTTTGAAATTAAAATACACTGTGCTTTCTGAGACTTGGTTGTGTCACACTTCACCACAGTCTACCACTGAGTTCAAAGATTTTATGGAAATAGACAAACAAGAGGAATCAATTCCTTAGCTTCTTGATAGCTGCACTGGTGTTCACAGGTGATTTTACAACTTTTCTAGACTATCTCTATAGTAAGAATCAAACCAAGACAGTTTTGGTTTTTTTTTTTTACAGCGAGGATTGTCAGGTAGTGGAACAGGTTTCCCAGACAGATTGTGGACTAGATCTCTAGACAGCTCTCCAACCAGAACTATTCAGTGAAATTTATTTTGTTTTACAATTAGTTGCAACATTTTGATTTCCTATTTTTTCATGAAAGCAGACAGTTGAGAAATTAAAACTAGCTAAAGAACAATATTAACATAATTTAAAATAAAGCATAGAAAAACTGTCATTTCTTCTTTGTAACCGAAACATTCCAAACAATAGAACATACAAGCTAGAATTCCTGAGAATGTTTTCAAGAAACTGGGAAAACTTATATGAAATGCTATCTCATGGCATTTTATTTCAAATAACATGATTGCAAAAGATCTTTGCAGTTGTATAAGGGAATTAATTTAGGCTAAAGGGATTTATTGAAAGAACAGAAATCACAAAGATATTTTCTTCCTATGAAACACAGAGCAGATAGGGATTTCCATTAATGCATGCTTGGAAATAATTACTCATGGAGCTGAGAAACTAAAAAGTGCTACGTTTGTTGACATCCCTTCCTCCTTATTTCATAAGAATTTACATGTCAGTTTTATTTTAAGTCTATATTCACCACCCAGACAACTAAGCATGAGTTAGCAGTGTATGAACATGAGTCAACAAGACAACCTTGTAGTGGCGACAGCCAGCCACGCTGGGGGCTGCATTAGCAAGAGCACAACCAGCACTTCAAGGAAGTGATTATCTTCCTCCATTCAGCAAAAGACCTCATCACCACCACTGTGCTCAGGGCAGAGCTCCCCAGTATGAGAGAGATACCAGCTGACTGGAGTTAGACCAGTGAAGGGGCACCATGATGGTTGGGTCCTGGAGCACCCAATGTACCAGGGCATGGGACCTACATCTAGTCAGGAGATGACCACGGGTGGGGAGCATCTTCTTGCTGTCTTCAGACATGTGATGGAAAGGTACAGGGAAGACACAGCCAGGCTGCTCTCAGACATATCTTGGGAAAGAACAAGGACCAACTGTCACAAATTGTATGAGAGAAATTCCAGTTAGATATTGTCATGGGCAAAACCTGTTTACTCCTTCAGGGAATTTCCATGAATTTAATTTATTTGCCAATTAACAATCTATTAATTACAGATTCTGGTGTCAAGGAAGACTGAAAAAATCCAACCAACCCTCAGGGAAAAAACCTGCTTTCCTTCATACACATCTTCCCCCCACACCCAGACCTTTTGCTCCTCAGTCCCCTCATCCCAGGCCATGCTCAGCTCCTTTGCTGAGGCAGTGGCCAGAGCAGGAGACTGGGACCAGCACACATGTGGCTGGTTCCTTCACTGCCAGCAGCTTCTCCAGGCTGCACCATTCAGCTCCTGCTCTAGCAAAACCTTGGATCCAAACCCTGCATAGGTATCCTCTTCTCTCTTCCCTCCTCCTGCTCCAGTGTAGATGTCTTCCCTCCTTCTCCTCCCACCCTGGCCTTATTTCTCCTTCTGCTTAGTGTTTGCCACCCTCACTTTAAGGCACTTTCCCAGAGGTGCCACAGACTCCCCTGAGGATGGGCCCAGCCATGCCTTAAGTTGGGTCTGTTGGATCCTGCTGGCATCAGCTGTGACCAGCTCAGGACAGGCCTGGTCTCTCCTCACAGAGGCCACCCCTGCAGCCCCTCTACCAAAACCTTCACACTTATTAGGGGACAAATCACGATGAAGTAGTCAAACACTGAAGCAGGTTGCCAGAGGCTCTGGAATATGCACCCTTAGAGGTAACTCCAAACTCAGCCGGACAAGGCCCTGAGTGACCTGGCCTAGCACCCACGGCAGCCCTTCTCTGGGCAGGCCGCAGGTGAGATGAGTGCCAAAGGATCCTTCTAACCCAAGTTATTCCATGATTCTACAAAACTGTTGGAATCACTTCCAGGCTCAGTAAATGTTTGGAAGACACAAGAATACAGAGACCAAGAAGAAAATGTTTGCATTACTGAGGACAGCTTTGCCTTTCAAAATAAATAAACATTACCACAGAGCTTGTGAGCAGAGACAACAGGAAGCTGTGGCCAGAGAAGGAGATGAGCCCTGTTCTAAGTAGAGGGAAATGGAGTCTGATGGGGCAAACTGAAGAAGAGTTTTCAAACAAAAAAAGGCTGTGAAGCAGGGAGTCTCACCAGCCAGGCACATGTTGTTTCTTAATTTCAAATGCTGTGCAGAAGGTCACACACACAAGAAACTGCATTTGCTCTCCCTACCCTGGTGTCTCTTCAGCTAGGAGCTGGCTCAGCCGTGGAGCCATTGTGACACTCAGGCCACAACCAAAGTCATGTCTGCATTTGTGAGCTTACCTGGGCTCTGCCTGAGAGAGACCTGGGCTGAATTATTCTTCTTGCTTCTGGCAGGGTACAAATGTCCCAGAGACAGACGGTGGGCCCTGCTGTGGAAGAGAGAAGGTCCTGCCACCTCAGTTTGAAGGTGGGATTGAGCCCGGGTCTCCTGCTCTCCTGAGAAATGATCTGACCATGAGTGCTATGCAACAGGGACACAACTCAGCCACCTGAATTGGATGTGCTTGTTCTGCTTTTCAGGCTTTTTCTTACAGCTGCTCTTGGCTGGTTTATGTGGACTTAAAGTGGACAGTGTCAGGTACATTCTGACACCACCTAGAGATGAGGCCACTGGGGATATTAAAAATTAATTGATTGTGTGGCTGGGTCCCCACAGATTTTGAAAAGAGGCAAGTACAACCCACTTAAATCTGGGGCACCAGCTGTCCCTCTCAGCTCTCTTCTTAGGCATGTCAAGTATCTATCAGCTTGTTTGACCATCCAAATAAAATGTCCCACCAATGGAGTTCCAGGTCTTTCTTCACTTGCACCAGTGGATTTCTTCTACATGGTGATGAATAGTAATCAAAGTCTTTTGTCCTTTTTCTTGTGTTTGCTTCAATAGCAGCTTTCTCATCAAGGTGAGATTGATGCCAATAAGGGTAGACTGTAGATCTTCTATATAATTAAATCATAACAATAGATAAGACATAATAGGAGCTGAATACTAAAATCACATCTTATAATTTCAACAAAGCTACACACACAAATATAAGGGTGACTACCTGAATCTATCATGAGGCTGTCTACAAGTACAGAGTCACAATAGGTTCTCATAGCGGCACATCCATTCCCTCAGGCCCATACTCTGTGCTTCAGGGGATAGGGTGCAGCTCCATAGTGATTAATTCCGACACAGTGATTTGGGATCTAGTATATACCATAGCATTGTGCATTGTTAAAACAAAAACTGTGCCTTTACAGTTGGTTGGGTTATAAGTGAAATTAACTAGTTAACACCAAGAGTAGAATTCCCTTTTAAATCTACTTGCATTATCTCAGGTTACCTTTTGGATTTCCGTGGGCAAATCGCTTTTATCTCCTTTATAATTTCTGCCACAGTAAATTGCACCCACAACTGAGAAATGTGTGGTGCAGAATGTACTAGAGTTGCCATACTGATTAGCATAAATAAAGAAGTGAGGGTCTCCACCTTGTGAGTTGAGCTTGTTGATGTGTGAACAAAATTTAGTTCATGCTGGCAATGATTACTCCTGCAAGAATAAGCAGTCCTTCAATGGTTAGCTTGATCTTCAGTGGTGGTGTATGGCATCATTCCCAGTATCATTCCTGGGAAGAGAAAACAATACAAGTCCTGGAGGGGTTAGTCCAAACAGTGGCTTAAGTTGTTTAACAGCTCAGGCTAGTGATAAAAGTCCTTTTCCCCCCTGAGGATATCTCTGTTCTGTCTCTTTAAATGCAGCTGAGTTGTATAGTAAATCTCTCTTTGGTCCGTCAGGGACAGTTTGGCCTTGGCATTCCTCAGGTAGAATCTCAACTTTCAATTTATGAAGTGCTTGCCATACTGCTGTTGCTGCTTCCTCCACCTTTTTGGGGGACGGCTCCTGCGATTAGAGTTGCCCTCCATGAGTGGGATGCTCTCTGAATTTGACTTATCAGTTTCGCAAAATTTAGCACGGCAGCGGTTAAAGGCACGGAATATCAAAACACAGAATGTTTTCAATATGAACTTTAATTGCAGAGCGAGTAGCTGACATCCGCTTCCCAATGCCTCCTCCTCTTCTTTTCCTCGCTCGCGCTCGGCAGGCGTTGCCTCCGCCTGCAGCTCACTGTTCCCGACGCTGCTGAGCTGCGAGCAACCCCTGTGCCTGCAGCCTCTTGGAGCGCTCCAAGCAACGCCGCCGCCGGCAGCCTCTCCCTTTCACCGTCGCACTCGGCAGCAAGCAACACTTGCTACCGAAGCCTATTTTCTCTCTCATTTACCTGATCCTGCAGTCCTTTTACCAAACCCTGCAGAGATCCAATCATTTCTCCCTCTGCCTGTTTGTTCGCATTGGCTCCAAAAGGCATACCTCTCCTGTTGGGCAAAAAATTGCACATAAAACTGCTTTACTTTTCCCCTTCCATACCTTTTGTTCGCTTAACCATATTTATCTATTTAACCATTGCCTCAGGGCTATACCAATTTCCACTTGTACATTCTGTGCCTGGGGGAGTTGGGCACGCCTTATATTCTTCCCACCACTACCTGTCTGGAATTCATGGATGATATGCCAAATGGACCCCTTTAACCACGGCATCCTGCCCGTGATGCCAAAAAAGGGATGTCACACCCTTAAAGGGAAGGGAGCACTCAAGATTCGTAAATGCTCATGGTTGAAAGAAACGACAAAACTTAAGAGAGTCTGCAAAAAATCACAAAGTTTTATTATACACTTGGGATGGAAATTGGAATGTCAGTAGTCCCTGACCTACTATCCAAGCGGNAAGGAAGGAAGGAAGGAAGGAAGGCCAAACAGTAATTCACTGGAATCTCATTTTGAAACTTCCAGCAAATGCAACATAACAATAGAGAGATTGTGCCTTCATCCAAAAAATACCAGAAAGCTTGACTTGCTGAAAGTCCTATGACTAGTTCCTGGCCCTGCCCCAAGGAGCATATTTTATCGTATTATAACTTTAATATAAAGTGCATGAATAGGCCATGGAACAAAGACAAGCATTCTGGGAGAAGACTGGCATATATGACCTTGCTTGAACACCACTCTGAATTGAGAGTTGGTGGAGCCATCTTTCCATGCTGTAGGCCAGATCCCCAAGCCTCAGCGTTAACCTAAAGGCACTAGCCTGTGCCCAGTGGGTACCCTGACCGGGTAGCTACTGCCACCAAGCCAGTTCCTAGGTTTCAACAAGTTAGAAGCTACAGGAAATGGCTTCTAAGTGCCTGTCTCCCACAGAGAAATTCAGAGCTGACATACCTGACTGAGAACACCTGTGCATGGAAAAGGGAAACACCAGGATCCAACCTGCCTTAGGTGCTGAGCACAGCAGGAGATATATAATGCTGCTCAGAGCCTGGCTGGCTGTTTTACACTCACAGGTGCCAAGCCTGTCTTCCCTAGATGGGAGAGAAGAAATACCTACAACTTTTCTGCAAGTACTGGCAGGAGAGGAGAGAGTTGCTTCTTTCAAAGGCAAGAAGTTCCTGCCTGTGCCATATTGTCAGGACACCTCTCTAGCACTACCACATCTGAACTTAATGTTCTTCTCAGCCCGAAACCACTCAAATCACTGTCACCAGTGTCAAGAACACCAGGCTGCAGGATAGTTTTTGGACTTGGAAAGATCCTTTCTATCATTGCTACTGCTTAAAGCTCTGGCACATCACACTACTGATATTCTTGTGACTTGCCAATTGGAATCACTAACTCTTGTTTCGAAGTCTTTTATTTCTTCCACTGTCACTTTTATAAACTTGTACACCGAGAGAGCAAACACTGCAAGATGTGCATCGCCACTATCTGTGTTTTGCTCTCAGACAGAAGAATAATGCATAGTAGTGAAATAACGACTGCAGCAGGTTCCGGGGAAACACTAAAAAAGCCGATGACGTCTAGAGGATGAAATGTAAGTGCGGGGCCCTGCCGGGAAGCGGCAGGGTCGGCACGGAGCCAAAGCCGGGCTCCAGGCAGCGGCTCGGCACGGCGGGCGCTGCAAACGGGCCGCACCCCGCGGAGCCAAAGCCTGGGGGGAAACGAAGGGCAGCGGGGACACGAACCCAGGGCGGGGCGCGGCGGGGGGAGCCTGGTCTGCCCGCCCGAGGAGGCGGTGGAAGCCCCGCTGAGTCACGGCGGGGGCGGTTCCGCCCGCTGCAAAACGCCGTCCAACGTCCTTACTGGCAGAGGGCTGCTCGGAACTCCTCTCCCTCTGCTTTCCTCCGGTGCCGCCACAGACCGCACCGTCGGGCCCCGGCGTGGGACGCGCTCGCGGCGAGGAGCTACCGCCGGGAGCCCGTGCCCGCCTCGCCCATGGCGGGGGCGCGGGGCCCCGCGGGGGGGTGCTCCTC
>VWZT01013956.1:10338-37382 GCA_013397055.1 Pachycephala philippinensis
GCCGCTGCTGCTGTCGGGCGGGCTGGGCGCCGGCTTCCTCTTCCTGCCGCAGCTGCGGGCGAACGACATCGAGCGGCAGTTCACGCCGACGTGGGGGCCCGCGAAGGCCGAGCGCGACTTCGTGCGGCGGCACTTCCCCCCCAACGACTCGGAGCGCTTCTCCGCCCCGCGGCTGCCCACCGAGGGCGCCTACGCCGCCCTCATCGCTGTGGCGACGAACGGGACCTCGGTCCTGGACCCGGCGGCGTGGGCAGAGGTGCTGCGGCTGAACGCGACCGTACACGACGCCGAGTACGAGCGGCTCTGCGCCCGCACCGCCGGCCGCTGCGCCAGCCCCAACCCGCTGCTGTCGCGGTGGGGCGATGCGGGACCGCCCGACCCGGGGAGCCTCCGCTTCCCCGTCAACGACGGCGTCTTCCTCGGGGCCGCGCTGGGCGGTGTGGAGACGGACGACGGGCGGGTGCGGACGGCGCGGGCCCTGAAGCTGATGTATTATCTGCGGGAGGACGGCCCTGAGGCGCAGGACAGCCGGCAGTGGCTGGAGAGCTTCCTGCAGAAAGTCTCGTCCAGAGTGGCGGAGTTGCGCCTCGGCTCCATCCAGGTAACGCGGGGGGGGTACGGCCGTGCGGAGCCGCCGAGCCCGAAATGTCCGGGCAGCCCCCTCGCCGAAAGGAAAGGAAAGGAGACGGTGGCGGGAGAAGGCGGGCAGGCTGCGAGGGCCAGGGCAATGCTCCTCTGCCAACGTGATATTTGGCCTTGCCTGTGCGTGTGTACAAAGACCCAAGAGGAAGAGGAAAAGTGCTTCATTTTTTCTTTTCTTGTTGTTTTAACGGCAGGTGACCTACTTTACCTCGCTGTCCAGACAACAGGAGTTTGAAGGAAATACCAAGAGTGTGATCCCACTCTTCTCCATAACATATTTCCTGACAATAACCTTTGCAGTCATCTCTTGCCTAAGGTAAAATGTCTCAAAGCTATGGCTCAATGAGCAGTGATATCTGCTCTTCTTTACCTCCCTCAGTTGGTTTCTGCTTTTGCCTAGTGAAAGTGTTTTTGAAGGTGTTTGTTGCAGACTTCCTGTGACATTTTATAGGCAAAAAGTATTTCTTTCCTTTTTCTTGTTTACCTACGTGTATCTCCCAGCTGCTCAGACAGCAGATGAAAACCTGAACAAGTGTGCAGTACTTAGTTAAGGTTCAGGTGGATGCACGCTAGCTTCATAGATTTCCTGCGAGTCTGGGTACAGCTTTAGTTGTTCTGCTTGCTCGTAGAATCAGAGCCTTACGTGCTGTCCACAGAGAACTTAACCTGGCCTTTCTTTGTGCTGATGGAAAGTGAACCATTGTACACTCAACAACTGTACAACAGTGTTTGTGTCCTGTACTTCCAAAATAAATTCTACTTGCAGGATGAGTGGCCTGGTCTATTGCTTGCATCAAGCGTCATACCTATGAAAGCACTTCTTGTGGAATGCTTGAGCCAGCCCTCAGGGGCATCTTGGCAAAAGGCTGGTAGCCAATCTGCCTACTGAGAAAGTTTCTCTACATAGCACTTACTGCCTGAAAGGTGCTTCCACTGATATGCTGCAGCAAGAACTCATGTAAAACCAAAGCGTTTCTAGAAATTTACCAGTTTTTTGGGTCACCCTAAGTCTAGCGTCAGTGGTAGAGCTTACATATCCTTATTTTGCCATCTTTTGTTATTGTTGCAAAGATAAGTGCACATCTTTACTCTTCCGAATATAGTTGGGCAGTGGTAATAATGTGTATAACACCTCCTAGAGAAATTAATTTTGTGCAATGCTGACACCTGGGAACTCCGCTAGCAGCTTTCATCAGGAGTTCTTCTGAGAGAGGGTATCACTGTATCTGTGCACTTGTCATGCCAAACACCTTGGTGAAGTATTTGACACATAACTAAGATATTTCTTGAAATATTTTCAGACTGAGCTGTATAAGAAATAACATCTGGCTTGCAAGCTGTGGAGTGCTTTCTTCTGGCTTAGCTGTATTAAGCAGCTTTGGATTGATGCTCTTCTGTGGAGTGCCATTTGTGGTCACTGTAGCAAATGCACCATTCCTGATTCTGGGTAAGTAGAAAAAGTGAGTTGGATTCAGATACAAAGACTAAGGTGACGTTAAAACAACCTGATGGTGTCAGTCTTTTATGATGTGAATGTCAGATAATACAACATTTTCTCCTGAAGTGAGTGGAGGAGATACCCAGAGGTACAGCCTCCTCAGAGCACCTACAGGTGGACGAGCCCCTCAGCTCAGCTCAGCCTGCCCACAGTGGGACTGGAGATGGGTTCTGGTGCAAGGGCAGCTTTTCCCAGAAGACAAAGCCTGATCTAGATCTACTGCTATAGCAGGAAAACTGTAAATGAGGGAGTGGTAAGGTTAGCACTTCCGGCATTGTTCTAGTGTCCCAGGAAATGCACCCAGGATGATTAATCCTCTGCCATATAGTATCTATGTACTAACCAGTCTCATTCATCTACACAACTGAAGTGATACACCATTTGTGCATCCTTACTGGTCTCCTATATGATGCATTCATGGGATGTTTTCTGGGGCTTGGTGTCATGCTGAGAAAAACACTTGGATCTCCCAGGTTGACAGAGGCTGGGCATCATCCTAGCTGTCCAATGCAAATGCTCCTTAGGGCAGACATTGTTTCTTTGTTTCCTGCATAATTCCAATGCATTTTTTATTTACTTTTGTTTGCTCATCAATTGCAATGGCTCTGACAATCAAAAGGCCCCTTTTGTATACCTAAGCAAGGGCTTAAGCCAGTCTCTTCAGATCTTTAGAAATAACACACAGACTTTTGTCTTCCTTGTGTTAAAGGAAACAAATTCTCAGTGCATCAGAGGATTTGCTTTGAAGGCTGCTTGCTTCCCGAAGCAGCCTGGCTCACTGCCATCCAGTAGTACCTTGTGATGTGCTGCTTAATTCATCTTTGCATGTTTACTGGCAATTGCCTGTTCACATAGCAGGTGGTGATTTCATCTGTTCTTCTGTGCTTGGCTAGATCTCACTCCACTATTCGCACAGCCCTGCTTTCCTGCTTTCCCTTTTGTGTGATTAATTTTCCATGAATAGAAGAGCCCTTGACAACATGGCAAAATACTGAAAGGTGTGTGATTAAAGTCTTGAGAGTTAGCAGAGCTGAGAGAAGCCCATTGGTTCTTCCTTTTTGAACTTCAGCTCACTTACTCTGGCATCTTAGCAAAAACCCAAGCCCAGGATCCAGTCTTCCTGGCAGTTTCCCAGGGATCTGGCAGGTAACATTTGTGAGTGCATCAGTATAAATGTAAAGGTAAATGAATAATAAATCATGAATAAGTGCTGAAAAATAAACCAGAGAGAAGTGGAGGGCAAAGAGCGTTAAAAAGTGAGCCACTGGAAAACTGGAATCACTCTTCTCCCATATGGTAGCAACTGCTCTTCCTGTCTGCTGGAGGCAGAACAAGAAATTATTGGTCTAAGTTGCTGCAGTGCTGAAGAAGAGATTCCAGAGATAATGGGGGATGCTTCTAGTGATAAGAATAGTTGAGCATCAGAATATGATGCGTTGAAATCTATGTCATCTACATGAGGGGACACGTGGACATCAGCTGCAAGACACTTGTCAGAGATGCAGTAGGTGTGCTCAGTCCTTCAGCAGAGTTGGTGAGGGATCAACAACCCATCAGGTCACCAGGAGGTGCTGAAAAATAATACATTCAGCTACACACAAAGGATCTGTTTTCCAGATTCTCATTGTAAGTTGCATCAACACTAGAGCAGTGTTAGTAGGCCAACTTCCTTTTTCAAAATTTTATGCAGACTGAAATGTGAGTAACATAGTTTTGTTGGGTGTTGGTGGAAGCTGCCACCTGCAGTGCAGTGTTAACAGTGTCTCCTCTTGCAGGGGTTGGCGTTGATGACATGTTCATCATGATTGCTTCCTGGGAACAAAGTTCAAGGAAAAAAGAGAATTCCAGTGTTAAATCTCTGCTGGCTGAGACTTACGCAGAGGCGGCACTTTCTGTGACCATCACTACTCTCACGGATGTTTTGGCCTTCTTCATTGGCACCTGGACTTCTTTTCCATCCGTGAGGTCTTTTTGCCTCTATACGGGCACAGCTTTTGTCTTCTGCTATGTATATACCATGACCTTCTTTGGGGCAGTTCTGGTATTAAATCACAAAAGGGAGCGAGGGAACCGCCACTGGCTGACTTGTATGCGTGTGAGAGTAGGTGAAGATCAGGCTGACAACTCCTGCTTGTACAATGCTTGCTGTATTGGCAGCTGTTCCAGGCAGCCATCTCAGCCAGAAGCTGAGCATCCAATGAGCATATTCTTTAAAAAGTATTATGGCCCTTTTGTTACAAATACACGGATCAAGCTGCTCATGGTGTTGCTGTACGGAGCGTACTTGGGTGGCAGTGTTTATGGGTGTACTCAGATCAGGGAAGGCATCGATCTCCGAAATCTGGCAAATGATGACTCCTATGTTATTCCATACTACGATGATGATGAGAAATACTTCTCAACATACGGACCCAGGGTCATGGTTGTCATTACTGAGAGTGTAGATTACTGGAATGAGACGGTGCGTCTTGGCATTGAGAGCTGTGCACAGAATTTAGAGAACATTTCCTATGTAGATAAGAACCACTCAGAGTCATGGCTGAGAGTATACACAGAACTTGCCAAAAGGGGGTTGATAAAAATAAACAGTAAGACTGACTTCTTTCATAACTTAATTACACTGTTCAGATTTCATCCCAGTTTTGAGTGGGACATAAACAAGACTGAGGATGAAATAGAAGCTTCACGTTTCTTCATCCAGACAGTGAACGTGACGTCAGCTGTGGATGAGAAGAATCTCCTCAATCAGTTAAGAGAGGCAGCCAAGCAATGCAGCATTCCACTGAAGGTGTATCACCCAGCGTTCATCTACTACGACCAGTACCTGGTGATAGTGCAGAACACCATTCAGAATGTTGTCGTGGCTGCTGGGGCGATGCTCGTTGTGTCCCTTCTGCTCATTCCCAACCCGTTGTGCTGCTTGTGGGTGACTTTTGCTATAGCCTCTGTTATAGTTGGTGTTGCTGGTTTCATGACGTTGTGGAACGTCAATCTTGATTCCATATCCATGATCAACCTGGTCATTTGCATAGGGTTTTCAGTAGATTTTTCTGCTCATATTTCCTATGCCTTTGTTGCGAGTGGAGAATCATCAGCCAATAAAAGGGCAATTGAAGCTCTGTCCCTGCTAGGTTACCCAGTACTGCAAGGTGCAGTTTCTACAATATTAGGAGTAGTTGTCCTGGCTGCAGCAAACACCTACATCTTTAGGACATTCTTCAAGATCATGTTCCTCGTTATTTTGTTTGGGGCTCTTCATGGTCTTGTTTTTATTCCAGTGTTCTTAACATTTTTTGGAAACTTTGGCAGAACACCCAGTACCAAATCTAAAAAAATAGAGCTTGAGAAATTCTAAAGATTCTTCATTACTAAGTTTAATGTATTATAATTTATATTTATTATATGTAGATTCAGTTGCAATGACTGTCAGGGAATATAAGACATGAAGAAAATGAAGGACAAAAAAATAAACAGGGAAGCAAAGGCTTCAGAAAAGCCAGGCAAGAAGAATAACAGAAGAAATTAAAACTTACAGATTGCATTTGTATTTCTCATTTTTATGTGTTCTTGCCTCAACATCTTAATGTTGTTAAATATTTTTTTGTGTTTACTGAATGTATTAAAATTATTACGAACACTGACCACTGCATCAAGTTAATGGACTACATTACATGGGTGTCAGGACATGTTCACAGTGGGGAAGAGTAATTTCCACTGGACTGCATTTTCCACCTGTTTGCCTTGATGCTGTAACTCATCCCAACACTGAACTGGAAGACAATTTTTGCCCAAGAGGCTCAAATCTGCATGTTTTACAGCAAGATTACAAAAGGTCAGAACTGTCTCAGACTGCAATAACTCATAAGCCCTTAGGCAACAAAATCTGCTTGTTCCTAATGCAGCACAAGAAACCCTTGGGGAAGACTCACCCCAAGCTGACTCACGTTTTCTATTCAAAGCCTTTTCTTGGTGTCCCATTTTCTAGCTAAGGCTGAACATCTGGTACCTTTAAGAAGTTTGTGTGTAGCTTCTGTTGGCTGCAGTTTGCAAAGGGATGTGCTGTAGGTTACTGAACTTGCGTGGACCTCCTGAGTAACCACCCTGGGAGACTTTGTGCCATGGTATGACAGGGCAAGGATTCCCAAGAGAGAATCACACCCTGATTCAGGACAAAGTGAAAAAGCAACTCAGGTTTAAGCAGATCAGTCCTAAAACTGTAAACTCATGAATTCCATTCCATTTGTCCTGTGATGTGTTGATAGAGCAGAGGAGCTTTCACTGAGTAAGAGCAAAGAATACACAAAGTGGTCTTCTGACTTGTAGGGACAAGACAGTAGGTGAAAGGCAGTTCATAATTTGTTGCCAATATCATGAGTGACCCATTGGAAATAAATGAATGATGGTAACTAGTGTTTGTAATTCTGGAAAAATTGGTGTAGAACTTATTAAACCATTCAGTCCAAATCTGCTGCTGTGGAAGGTTTCTTCTGAGAGACTGAGCAAGTGTGACAGGGTGCGCCTCTGCTTTCTGTGATTCCTGGCCAGTTTCATGAGACCCAGTACACAGGGCAGGATCCTTCTGTTTGCTCCAGAGCAGTTTTTGAAAGAGTAGTGAAAGACTGAAAACTCATATTAATCTTACAAGAAATCTACTCCCGAGCTCAACGTCAAAACCCAGTGCTGAATCTCAGAATGACAGCTGGCAGCATTAAATTTCCGGTACAGGGGACTAACCACAAAGCTAGATTTGGGAGAAAAAAACAAAACAAAACTCCAACTCCATTCTCTAGAGTCCCCCCTTCTCCCATTAAATGTTTCATGGTCAATACCAGTGCTCTAATGGCAAACGTTGCAGCCATTTATGCACTGATGATGCTGTGGAAGGAGCAGATGATGCTCTCATGTTGGCTAACACCAGAGGAAGGCCTCTATTTTAATAAACACTAGAAATGTGAGTCGTGCTTTTGGAAAAAGAAGGGAAATCTGCTTCTGAGGGAAGTAAGAGAGAGTGGCCTATTTAAAGTGTGTACTCTCACCTCTCATCATGTTGTTTGGCCATGTTTTAGAAGCAAAAATAGCTGTCCTTGCTTCTAGCCAAAGTTTCCAAGCAGATCAAGAGAGCAGAAAGTTAGGAATAGCTTGATTGCTCTAACTTCACAGCCAGTTTAAAGGATTGAGACTTAGAAAACTCTTCTGACATTTCAGCTGACTCAGGTCATCACGGAGTAGGAAGCAGCCAAAAGGAGCAGGCCAAAACTTTCACTGGAAGTTTGTATTTCCTTTGTATTAAGCTTGCTGGTAGAATTCTGGCATGCCAGCCTCAGGAATACAGAAAATTCAGAATTATGTCCAAGTTTGAATTTCTTATTTTTATGTGTCACTCTGCTCTAGACATATTTAAAAAGCAAACAGTCCATCTAAGCAGCTCTGCCCCATTTTCAACAGCAGGAGGCTATTCCTACTTAAAGGTACTGAGGTTATTCTCACCCTCTGACTGATTTCTGGAAGCTGCTTTTGTGGTTATGGTGTGTGTGCCCTGGCTGGACACTAGGAGCCCACCAAAGCTGCTCTATCACTCCCCTCCATAGCTGGACAGGGGAGAGAAAACATGGCAAAAGGCCTGTGGGTTGAGGTAAGGGTGGGAAGAGATCACTCATCATTTACCATCATGGACAAAACAGACTTCAGTTAGGGAAATTAGTTTATTGCCAATCAAACCAGAAATAAAACCAAATCTTAACACCACCTCTTCCCTTACCCCTCTTCTTTCCTGTTTTCAACTTCACTTCCACTTTTCTTTACCTCCTCCCCCACAAGCAGTAAGAGCGGGGGCAGGGACAGGAATTGGGGTTGCAGTCAGTTCATCACAAGTTGTCTCTGCCGCTCCTCCCTCCGCAGGGCAAGGAGGACTCGCACTCTCACCCTTCTACATCTTCACTGACCTTGGCGTCTGCAGAGCTGTTTCTCTCACATGTTCACCCCTCTCTCTCTGGCTGCGATTGCTTTTGGGCCTAGCTTCTTCCCCTCTGTGTTGTCTCCAAGGCCTTACCACTGGGGCTGATGGGCTCAGCCTTGGACAGGAGTAGGTCCTCCTACAGCTGTCTGGCAGTACTGTGTTGGACATAGGGAAGTTTCTGGCATCTCCCAGATGCCACCCATGTAGCCTCCTCACTACAAAAACCCTGCCACACAAACCCAATCCAGTGCTCTCCTATCTCTACCCAATAATTATGAAAGGAGAAATTCCAGCTCCTAGATGCTCCCAAGAACACCAGCAGTCAAATCCAATGCCTCAACAGACAAGTTTCTTGGAAACCCTGCAGATGTTACATGCACAAAGAAACTAGGAATGACAGACAGTAAACTCTTCAGTAACACTTGTATTGTTAAGTTGGCCAGAAAGCAAAGATACCTTTTACACTTTATGGCTAATCTTGTAACAATCTTTCATGACCCAATGATAGATCACTATTTTTTTTTCCTTTTTGAGACTATCCTACTTTTATGCATATTAGCAAGAAGCTTTTGAATAAGAAAAATAAATTGGACTTCAATGACTTGCCCCCTAAACAAGATCATTCAATATAGTTTTTAGTAACTTCAAACAAGAAAAGGTTTTTTTAATTCTCCTTCTAAATTCAAATTCCCATTTAGCTGGAAAAGATCCCTTTTAAGTCCCACTACTGAAGCAGCAATTGAAAAAAGGTGTGAATTTCTAGGGAGAACATTCCCTGGAAATCTCATTTAGAGAGAGTGCAATTTTGCCATAATTCTTAAATTTATTTACAATTTTAAATGTTTTATACACCTCAATTTATATATACTAGGGAACCTGGTATTACATTTTATAGTAATTTACAGTGAATAAAAAGAAAACGAATGTGCATAATTAAAATTAACCTTTATTACTCCAAAAACAGATGCCAAATATGCAGTATATTTCTGTTTCTGTTGGCATATTTCTGAAATACATGTACAACTGTAACGAGTCAGCCTAGACATTTCCTATACTGTTTTAAAACATTTTGAAGTTCTCCCACGCTGAGCGGGATGTCACTATAGTAAGCTGACAAAAACAGGCAAAAAGAAAGTTGATATCGTTTGGAGAGGGGAAAAAAAAAGCATGTGCTCTTACTAAAAAAACTAGGTTATAATCAAGCATTACACTCAGAAAATTCTAAAATACTATGTTCCTTCTAGTTTTAGGTGTAGCTACATTTCCATTCACATTAAAATAGCTGGGCTGGTGCCAATAAATGTCCAAGTATGGTAACCCTCGACATTAATATGCTAATACATGCCCTCTCTGCAACCGAAGCTTGTAATCCCACAAGGCTACAACCGATTGTGCAGAAGGATTATGATCAAGATGTGTTATTCCTAAAAACCAGTTCCATGAGATCAGAATACTGATATATAATTGCTAGCCATCACTTCCACTTGATTGGAAACTGCTCTTGTTTTTAAAACCTTTTTTGTATTTTCTTAGAATTTCCCGAGGTTTCTGTAAGGGTTGAAAGAAACGGTTTTATTTCCCTACTTCTACCATAGAACAGAACTGGGAATGTTACTTGAAACAACACATGCTTCAAACATTTTCTGAATTACTCTTCAGTGAGCAATGTTGTCCTCTTCAGAGAGATTATCTGTTGGATTATCAAACGCCCGTTCACGGTATTAATAGAAACTAGTTCTGTAGAATCTCCAGCAGTGTAAAAGCACTGTCATCAAAGCACTGTCATCTGCCTACTGCAGTAATAAAAATTTTAAGAAACTTGTCAGCAGCACATCAGAGGTCACAGGTATTTCTCTTATCCCTGCTATGGTTCTACCCAAAACATGGTCCAAACAGGCTTACGACATGTTTAGCCTGTTGTTTTTGCATTAAAATTTCTCTCCCAGCCACACATGTGTGTATTTTAACCCCAAGAGTACTGGAAACACAACCACTAATATTTTTGTCCAGCATGGTGTTCCCACAATGTAGCTTGTTCATTCTTTGAGATGTTTTTCTACATTTCTAAATAAGAAGCCTTTAGTAGTGGTCTCTAGCCTCAAACAGAGCATGAGCAATAGCTACACAACATCCTGCTGCTTTACATCTCAGTCTGTCACTCTCCTTAACACATCCCAGAGCACATATTGTGGGGTATCACTTCAAACGCCCATGTAGCAGCATGGCCAGGAAGCTGTGCCAACACACACCAGTGTATCTGCATGTTTTTCTTCTCAGCTTCAACACATTTGATTGAATCAAAATGCTGAATTCAACCCTGAGATTTATCCTTCTGAATAACTTCTTGTGCGAAGAGTATAGGGAGCAGAGGATGAGGAACTTGCTTTATTTTGTGTCTTATTCTGATGAGACACAACAAATAGATGAGTAACAGAAGCTCACAAGAGACAGACTAGTATTAAAGTGACACTAATGCCATACACACGTCAGGAAGAGAAAAAAAGGCTATGCTGCGTAAGACTACTGCATTGCTAGATGTACATTCTTCAAATTATCAGTTACATATCCCAGAAATTATCATCTTACTTCTAGTTTTTTCCCCTCTAGAACAATTTGGATTTCTTTGGCATCCAAAGTCTCATATTTCAACAAAGCTTCTGCTAAATTCTTGTGTTCTTTTGCATGAGTCTTCAGGATGTTCTTTGCTCGCTCATAGGAGTCCTAATATTAAGAACAGGTAGAAGGAGATTTAAGACTTTAGAACAAAAACAACAGCAAGATTCCACTTCAAAAATGGTTTCCACGTAAATACAAACATTTGAAGTTGTGCCTTATATTTCAAGGCTAGCACAGCTCCTGACTCACAAAGATTTAAAATATAGCTGGCATAATTAATGAAAAAACCCAAACAGTTTATGCCACCTTTGCATTTTGCACAAGTAGGCATAAAAACAAAATCCTGAGACAAACCTTAGTATTGTTACATATGATTTAGGAAAGACTTACTAGATTTGAAAATTTCCAGATTTTTGTAACAAAATAGGTTTTTTTGCGCTATGAGCAAAGCTACAGCATTCACAGATTGTTCCTCAAAGACTACCATTTTTTAATACTTATAAAACTCAAAATACGATGTAGTTTTATAAAGCTGAAAGCTACCAGCTACTGAAAGTCACCAGTTGCTGGAAGGAGTTGCACAATGCCAGCATTACCAGCTTCAACTTTTAGTTCTATCCTGGTAGTTCTCATAAGGCCAAGTCAGTTCAACAACAATTACAGCAAAAGCGTTAATCATTTAAATTTCATGATATAAGTAATTCTCCTGCCTGTACCAAACTAACTCAGATTACCACAACAGTGATCAGGAAGCTCAGTGATTATCAAATGTTACAAATTTCCCTAAGCACCTGACACTGATCCCTGTGAGAAACAGGATACTGAAGGCAACACTCTGATCTGATATGGCCATTCCTGTGATTTTATAAAAAATTACTTATCTTGGGAGTTATGAAATGTGAAAGCAACATAAAATATTCACATCTGTTCTAAAACCATTTGTAGCCATACGTTTCCTGTGAATTTAATAGGCAAAATACAAATCCTGACCAAATAAAAGAGAAGTGTTGAAGAGTATATTAAAGAGCCCAACGCCACCAACTTGATTCACACTACTTACATAACAATCATAGAAAAGTTTTGATATGCAGAGATTCAAAGTTGCAGCTACATTAAATACTTGGGAATACTTTCATCCACCTGTGTATTTTCACCAGTACACATAAATGAATTAAGCCAGAGGTATTCAATTTATCTGAGAAGTATGAGAGTGGAGGGGGAGAGGCTCTTACCCGTAGAAGCGTCCTCACTTCCTGTTCAATTGCAGACTGGGTTTCAGGGCTGACTTTCCCCGTATCAGTGTAGGTCATAACACCAAGCTGAACAACAACAAAAATATCTTTATCTTGCTGCTGTTGCAGCCATACACATAAAACACTGTACGAGTTTCAGCACCTATTGCTTCTGCATGCAAACAAATAAAATGAGTCAAATGCCTACTGAAGTCCTTTCAGCAGAAGCAAAACAAGAAGCGTGTTCATCAACTATGTAGTTACTACGGAATTCTGTTTCAACTGGTCACAGTACAGATCTTAACTAAGCGCTCTTACTTAAAAACCAAAGCAAAATGCCTAGACTACTAATACACGATGGACAATAAACATGACTAAAGAAGCTTCTAAAGAAAGTCTAGAAAACTCACTGTTGTTAACCCCCTTTGCCCTCCCAGACTCAAAATTATCCTCGATTCCAAAACATCTGGCTTTATTATAAGTATTTTCTGAAGATACTAGTAACTTTCAAGACAATTTTGAAGTGAAAATCCTGCACGGTAATTTTTTAAACTGTCAAATATACAGGTTTTCTAGTTGAGCTCCCTATAGCAGACCAGGTCATAAGGTTTACTTTTTGTGGAAATTACTTACCCTAATCTCAGAGATCACTGACAGAGAAATAGGCTTTAGCTACGGAACAGAACTTGGTTGTGTTCCATATAAAAATTAATGGATGGATCACACTACCTTCTCACTCATTCCAAATCGAGTCACCATCAGTTTTGCAATTTTAGTAGCATTGTCAAAATCACTGGAAGCACCTAGAGAGCAAACAGATCTAAGTTTCATTACTGAAACCACGTTAAACATGCCAGTCCCCAGCCTTGATGAAGAACTCTTTTAACTACCAATCAGCTGACCTGTTGTGATGTGATCACTTCCAAATATGAGCTCTTCTGCGACTCTTCCTCCCATACAGACATCCATCTGTGCAAGCAACTGGGATCTAGTTTCACTCCATCTGTCATTTTCTGGGAGCAAAGATACCTGTAAGATACAGAACTGTGGTCAGGTAACAAAAACTGAAGAAATACTGAAGTAATCTCAAAAATATTATTTATATCCAAAGCCAATAAAGATTTTATGTAACACTTTACATGCTCTGGCCTGCCCCTGGTATATGCATTCACCAGGTTTGCTTGGAGGTGCTCAGCTGAACCACTGAAACAGCCTCCTCAGACCCTGAGCACCACATCAATGTGGGCAACTTACACCTACTACCAGAAGAAACAGCACAACCTGTTCTGTCAATTTCTCTTATTCCTTGCACTTGGACTGAGTACAAATCAACTTGCCCAGAGGATTCAGACCAATGGTTTTCATTAACTGAACACATTAACTTGGAAAAAGTCCAACAGGAAGAGACATAATAGAAATATTTTTCTGTTCAAATCCTTGGCAGATAAAGGCAAAGTAGAAAAACTTACGGATATCCATGCTAAAAACAAGACAGGTAACTGATGAATTTTGAAAAAGCCACACGGGACAAAGAACAACCTGATAAAGGATGTTCGTGTTAAAAGTACAGCTGAGCTTCTACTTACCAGTCCTTTAGACGTTCTTCAAAATTTTGCAGTTGGGTGCTATTTTAACTGCAGCAGAAGCAAACTTACTTACACTTCTTTCCTTGTACATGTGAACTGTTATACTAGTGCATGCTAATTTATTACAAAATGAAGAAAGAAAGCTTTCTATCACACAGAAAAGATGACCATGGGTTTTCCAAGAGATTGCTCAAAACTGAGTATTTCAACAGACTACAATATTTGTTAACATAATCACAACAAATAGCATCATTACAAATTCCTCTACACCACCAAACAAACATAAAAATAAACGAAGAAATATTAATAAACTAAGTAAAATTTAAAAATACTAAAAAAGCTGGATAAAGAAATACTCACATGTCCCAGTGTTGTTCCTCGTGTCATGATTGTGGCCTTGTTGATGGGCATTGCATCCTTGGTGTAATAGGCAATGATGGCATGTCCAGACTCATGGTAAGCAGTGATGGTTTTATTCTTCTCATCAATTTCTACACTTCTACGCTCAGGTCCTTAAACAGAGGAACATTAAATTAACCTTTTCGTACAGCTAGCCACCACAATCCACACATTACACACACTCAAACAGAGCACAAAGCAGCCAAGCAACAGCATGTAATCAAAGGGAACTAACACTTATTAAGTACAAAATGTTTACGAGTCAGATTTTAATGTCTAAAAATGGACCCGAACGTATTCTACACACAAGCAGCTTTTAAAGTAATAGATTTAAAATGCAGTCTAGGTATCTGAGAAAATTTAATTTCTTCTCTCAAGCATGAACAGACCAGATTTATAGTAGTTATGTCTGAGATGTTAAAGCTTTGTGCTACCATTTGAGAAGTTAAACAGAAGTCCAGGCTTCTGATCATAGGTAGGGGAAGGATAAGAAATCCAAGTCCTTGTCTCCCTCTAGGCTGAAGTATAACATGCAGTATTTTTAACTTTAAAATAGTATCAAATTTTAAAGAATGTATTCCACACTAGATTTTACATACTACTCTCTGGTCTCAAAAGGTTCTTTTCAGAAATAACTAATAGGAAACTTTATTAGTTAAAAAACAATCCAAACAAACAAACCACCCCACCCTCACCCTCCCTGAAAAAAACCCCACGATTAAAAAAACCAAAGAGACAAAAAAACTAAAAAGCCACAGCCCAACAATCCAATAAAGAACAGAATAAAAATGTCTCTATTTCCCTGTAAAACTCTTCATCACACAAGAAAACCTCTGTGTGAGGTAATGTAACACACTTACAATACACACTGTGTGTGTATATAACACACATGTATGTCTTTCATATAAAATCCTACCCATTAGAATTTTGTCCTTGGAGAATTCTAGTTCTTTCATGGTTACCATATCCTTTCCATCAACAGCGGCCTTTAAGGCAGCTTGATTTACAAGATTTTCAAGCTCTGCTCCAGAAAATCCTACTGTGCCTCGTGCAATTATTTCCGGATCAACAGCTGTAGGGGGAGAAAAAAACCAAAACAAAACCATTTTGTTTATTAGAGTCCATATTGCTCCTGAAATTTTAAGCAAGAATCATAATCTATTAAAAATTATGCATTAAACAGAAAAAAAAATCCATTTTAAAAGAAATTGAGCTTATTCTCAAGAAACTATGAACTCTTAGGGACTAGAGAGAAACACTAGATACTAGACAATTTTTTTGTTCTTTATTAACACAATAAAGCTGCAATTGCCGATGGAATAAAGGACTAATATGATGGGGCTTATCCAGTATAAAAACTGCTACATAGTAAGATACTACAGTAAAATGTTTACTTACATGGGTCATACTTGATTTTATTAAGGTACCACTTCAGAATTTCCGTACGACCTCTTACATCAGGCTTGGGAACAGTAACTTGCATATCAAAGCGACCAGGACGTATTAGAGCACTAAAAGAAATGACAATTTAGTACATTGACTCAAAAATGCTGCAGTAAAGTAAATAATGTATATCAAGGAACAAAAATCCATTGCTATTTCTACAGATATCTACACAGATTACATGTCTCATGAACATATGCAAAGAATATATTTTTCTTATCTGTTTGTAAAAAGACAGATGAAAGATATTTATTGCCAACCCATTTTAAAAGGCTTTCTGCATTTTAAAATTTTGCTTTGTGAACAAGGAATGCAGCTTATCAATTTGGCTGAAAAACTTCCAGAAATTTTAAATGCTTAGAAACATATTAGTTATTTCTCCATATTTAACTCAGCAACCTATTAAATGCCAAAAACTGGTCAATACACATCCTTTTTAAGAGGGAAAACTCCAGCTATGACTCTGTAATACTAGAAGATTATCACAGGCAACTTTGGTTTTGTTGCGGGGGATTTTTACTACATGGTAAAACAATCAATGCATTATACTCACTTGTCTAATGCTTCAGGAAAGTTTGTTGCACCAATAATCACAACACCTTCATTTGGTTTAAAGCTGTGTGGAAAACAAGGTGAGAATTATTTCTTTTCTGGACACAGAAATTACAATTTTGTCAATAACTATTGCTACTGACCTCTCTGGCCAGTCAAAAACATGCTTTCACACTACAACATGTGATCCAAGAATGACCACGTTTAACCCAGCAACTGGTTAAAAACATGCTCTAATCTCAGTGTTGAACTTCTTCCTTTAGACATATAACTAGACTAAAAAAATTGAGAAATTATTTAAAATAACTGCAGCTTCTGTGCAACTACAACTCAGAAGCTTCTATATTCTTTACAACAAGGCTGTTAATGTTACTCTTGGCAGCACTAGAAAACAGCCATAAAAGCATATTAAATATATATCCTTAAAAGCATTACCAAAAAAATTACACAAAACTTCCAAGCTGTCAAGAAGAAAATGTTCACCCACATATCCAAAATACCAGTCAGTCAAGCACATTCTGTGCCCTCAGAATCCATATACTTACCCATCCATTTCAGCAAGGAGTTGATTAATGGTCTGTCTTGAATAGGGGTGCATTGGAGATTCAATTCTCTTCCCACCAACAGAGTCCAATTCATCAATGAATATAACACAAGGTGCATTTGCTTTTGCTTCCCCTGACAAAAGGAAAACAGCAGAAGGAGCCTTGAACCACACAAAGGAACAGACAGTGTATCATGTAATTTAGGATTCTACTGTTTCTGTTATCCTTGGATTATAAAGTGTTCTATTATTCATCATCAAAACTGTCCTGCTTTTAGCCTAAAAAAAGGAAATAGAATCTTGATTCTCTGTATCTCTCCACTTCAAATATATATCTCCTCATCAGCTTATTCTTATCATGCTGCAAGAAATCACTAGTAAAATAAACTAAGAAACTGCTGTATTTTGTATGAACTCCCTACAAGAGTTTGTTTTACAGGCTTGGGTAGAGAATATTTGCCTATTAAATAAAAACAATATGAAATATGATGAGTCTCAACACTAACTTATTTTAATAGAACTTGCTTGTTATTTTACAGTGAAGGGCTCACACTCAAGTTTACAGGTATTAAAACCACAAAATAAAAATGCAGTAATAAACACGAAGACCATCAGTTGGTACATGCATACCAGGATGCAACTCATCTCACCCAGCCAGACATATCTGTAACATTAATATTAATGTACAAGTCAAGCATCTACACTCCTGTAGTCAACAGAAGGAAATGCATTTTTAAGGTACTACATGTATTACATTTTGCATCCCATCCATATGAAGCAAGTCACATTTTTTCTACAAATGCAAACTACTTTGTACATCGTATATATTTAACACTATCAATCTTCCATTTAAGAGGCAAGCTGGATTTTCTCCTCCCTAATAATATTTTCACACTTAAAATAGGAAGTCTCTTCTGTGAAAGTTATAAATCTAGACATTAATTTTGAAAATTTCATTATAATGCCCTTTATTCTGAGCCTGTTGATGGGTGTGAGAAAGGAAATCTCAGCTTATTGCTATGTTATGATGCCATAAAGCTCTCATTCAGCCTAAAAAAAAATCTAAAAATGAGGGCAGTAATTGAGAAGGTTAACACAATTTTTTAATCTTAAATTTACAATTCAAATTTACAACAATTTATGTATGACTAAGTAAGTTGCAACTTCAAATATTCAATTTAGTTTATAGAACATTACATTTCTAATTAAATTACTACTTCCCTGTGGGACTGTTTTAACATCAGTTGTAAGTTTTGCTATAATTTCATGTGATGTTTAGGAAGATTCTACAGTTAACTGACGCTCACAGAACCGTGACATTTACCTACACAATTAAAGCTTTATTTATTAGCCTTATACACTATTACTTTCCAGTAACCGGAACTGTAACTAATCAAGCCATATAAACAACGCTGAATACTTAATCTTGCACAAGAAGAGATTTCAAACCCACAAATATTTAACTTACTGAACAGGCTTCGGATGCGACTGGCTCCCACACCAACAAACATCTCATCAAACTCTGACCCGGACGCGTAATAAAATGGAACATCAGCTTCACCAGCCACAGCCCGCGCAAGAAGTGTCTTGCCAGTACCAGGTGGTCCAACTAACAGAATACCTAAAAGAAAAATAAAACAAAACCCCAACAAAACCACCAAATCCACACAGTCTTGTTATAGGAGTAGTTTCTTCCATGCATGAGAAGAAATAATGTGCGCTTGGCTCCAAAAAGCTGTTAAGATCCCATTTCAGGTGCTGCTTACTACTGCCAGTCTGAAGAGCTTCCTGTAACAAATCTAGATACAATCTGATCCGTATTTAAAAAACAGCAAAGACTTGTAAGACCATCAAAACAGAAGCCTGAAGTATTCTGTAAATTTACTGTTGACTTTATCACCTGAATCGCCAACAGTGTTTCCTTCAAACTGATATTTTCCTGGCTGTTTCTGTGGAACCTTTTATTTTAAATTAAATCTTTCCAAGTAATTGTCTTTAAGCAGTGTAGAGCACTAACAGGAAACAGATTTATCAGGTCAACACATTTCAGATTCGTGTGGACTTCCACTATGATCTTAATCATCCTTTTACATGAAAATATTTGTTTCTGAACTATCTAAAGCAGTTAGCAAGCACTAAAGGTGCTAAAAGCCACAAGGAAGAATTAAAGGTTAAAGAAAACCCCTGCTTTACAGGACAACTACTGTTTATTAGTTCACTAGCTAAAAGAAGGCACAGTAAATTTTGTCTAACCCCAAAATTTTCATTTGCATAATACATGAAGAAATAGTAAGAAACTAGGCTGTGTAAAGTAGTCTTTTGGTATAGAACATGCCTCATAGCCATGGCTACATGGGATTTTCACTTCTGCAATGATTCTTACCTTTTGGAAGTTTACCTCCTAATACAGTAAATTTGTGTGGGTTTTTCAGAAATTCCACAACTTCTTGCAATTCCTGTTTAGCTTCTTCAACCTATACATGAAAAACATGCCACAAATATAACTAAGCATTTATAAAATTCTGCATGTTTTTGTAGGTAAGTTTTGTATTAGAGATTAAGTCCCTATTGTGTATTGATCAAAAATACAAACAGAAAAAGATTAAAGTGTAGCACAGAATTTGTGTGGATACCAGTATTTAATTCAACCTATCCTAAAACTGTTTGCAGGACTAAGTAAACATTAAACTTAGTGAAGGAACAACCAAACAGTTCAAGACCAGACATGACCAAAGAAATAAATACAAAATCAAAAATTCTACATCAAGATATTAGTCTTATTAATTAAAAAGAGTTTAATTCTATCTGTTTGTCCAAGGGGAAGGAAAGGGGGGAGGTCCTCATTTTGCCACTAACAGTCAAAGAACAACTGAACAGAAAAAATAGAGGTATCCTATCAGCAGTGACATGCCCACTTCTTTCTGGGAATCTCCATATCTCCTGTCCTAATAACACTACCTGAAAGAGATGGTACTAGAAGAGAAATGATCAAAGGGCATTATCATCTTTTTGTACCAATTAACTTCTGCAAAAGGTAGATTAACACTGATATTTGGCCTGCCATTTGCTATTTATTTGCCTTTAAAAATGTTATTAAACAAGTTGAGAGTGCACCTTTTATAAGGTATTAAATGCCACAAAAACAAAGTAGAAAAAGATTCGTAAAAACCTTCCTTCATCTTTGAGTGGCCAATGCATATAAAGCTTCAGTTCATACAAAGAAATCTCTTCAACAGAGTAAGACATTCATAATTAGTTAAACATCAGACTCAAAGTGATCAGTTAAGCATCAGACTCATAATAATTAGTTAAAACAAGAACTTGCACACATTTTACTTTTTGATCTTACCCCTTTAACATGTTCGAAGGTGACATTTTTCAACTGGATTGGATCAACTGCTGCATCAAAGATACTTGATGTTCGAAAGCGTACTAAGAGCAAACAGCAGACGACGAACAACAAATTTATACACAATGTCATTTCATTCCAGGACTGAGTGCTGCACCTGAACTCGTGCCAGTAAGACAGTGACTTACACCTGCCCTTTTGACAGGGCATGTGTTCATTTACAAGTGTTCAGCAGGAATAAGATTTATGTTTCCAAAAAAATCTTTACAATACTTGCAATTAATTCAGTGATATGCCTTTTAGACATGTGTAGTACAGAAAGCTCTTAATCCAGAAGCATGTACACAAAGCCAGAACTTTTCCCTCAATGTTTCTGCACACATCCTAACGTTCTTGAGACCCAGGTGATAACTTAGCAGCAAGCTGAATATCTCCAGTTACATTAGCTCAGCCTTTTGATTGTTCCATTATTTCCAACAGATTTCTCAAGATGGCAATTTGGCAATGCAAGTCCCTAGCTGCTATAAACTAGGCTGTGATTACAAATTGAAAAATCAAACCATCTTGCCTACAGTTGATCTAGATAACACATCATCTAAATTGAAAGACAAATACATAATTGGTGACCAGTCTGACTTCTCTGGTTCCATGTAACTGTTTCACCAAAAGAAATAAAATAATTATACTGACACAGAACATTTCTGTCTTCATAAACATTTTGTCACACTGTCATCTGAAAGGCTGTAGCCAGAAGCAGTATATAACCCTTAGGATAACTTTTCAGTGTACTAATGAAAACCAATCATAATGTCAAAACATATTTAATTTATGCTAAACCTACTGGAAGAAACAACGCAAGTGAAACAGCGTGGAAAAAAAAGTTAACTAACCAGCATCAGAAAAGGAACCTTTCCCAGGTAAAAATGACGAATATATAGCCAGATAAAAACAAAGAACGAAGAGAAAGAAAGAAAGCAAACGTGATCTTCTTAAGGAATCTGTAAAAGAAAACAAAAACATATTTAACATGGGCTAAAAGAAACTACTTTCTGATTGCAAAGACAAGATATGTAAACTAAAACAACTTACCAAGTGTTTTTTGCAGGAATACCTGTGCTTTCAAAAAGCCTTCTGCAAAACCAGTTTTAAAAGCATCCTGGTGTGCCTCCGGGATGTTTTTTGTTTTCATTAGTGTGTCTAGGTTTTCAACATCAATTCGTCTCTTTCTCAGGATAAAACCCTGCAATATTTTCCAAAGCAGTGTTAGTATACACCAAGTTTTGATAAACAGTTAACTTACCACCTGGCTAACAGGGGTGATAGGAAAAAAATAAAATTACAACAGCATATAATTCACATGCTATTGGGTTAGTTAGATGGTACAGGCCAGTAGCTTGAGTGTGGAATCCCAATGGTTTGATCAGAGGCACTCCCATTTTTGCTGAGCAAATCAGTTTCGGAGCCCTCCTGGATCCCAGCTCCAAACTGAAAACGCAGCCTAAGACAGATCTGTACACAGCCAGCTTTGTTCACTGGATTCAATGGGACTTACTAGCTTAAGCTTTTTGCTTTATTTCCAATTGCAAAATACCTTTTCAAGTATAGTTTTGATGGAGCTTAAGTAAATACATCTCACATGCCCTATCAAATTTAAGAGCAGCACTGCATGCAGCTAGCTCTGGTTTATCTTCATCCACAGTACACCTAGACCACAGATTAAATAAACCACATATGCCTAGATGAAGGGAAGAGTTCAAAGATAATTTACACACACAGTAAAATCAGAAATCATAATTAGCCTGATTTCTGTACAAGCAATTAGAAGCAAAGAGTACCCAGGTTAACTTGGTTTCGTTAGTGCTTTGCCACCCCAAATTTGGACAGTTATCTGCTGACTTGAAAACACACGTTCTTGTATGTCAAACTAGATATATTTCTGTTTAAAAAAAAATTCCTTTGACTTGAAGCTATTTTTAGTTTCAAAGCCACAGAAACAGAATATAAAGAATTTAATTTCTAGAGTTAAAACCACAGTTATATGCTGAAACTGCTCTCCTAAAAATTCAAATAATCTTATTACTGGTGATATATGAAGCAAATATATGTATTAATAAGAAAAAACAACACATTGCCATTAGCTCAAGTTTTAGAATTAGGAGATTTTTTTCATGCTAGTGAAAGAAAACACCCCTGGTAAACTCTGAAGGTTCATTCAAGAGAAAGAGATGCTCTGAGTAAGCCCAAAACAACTTCATAATGTTACTTGTATTTACCTTCAAAACTGAAGAAAGTGAACTTTTTGTTTCTGTGAATTGATCAGATGTTGACTGCAGACGTCTTCCTCTTGATCTCAAAGTCTTAAAGTTCCGTGACTGTATGTAAACTTTAAGTAGTAAGAATAAACAAAAGTTAAAAACTAATCATTACTACCACTACAAAAAAAGAGCCTCAAGAAATTTCAGAAACTATTGTATGAAAGAATATGGAATATACTCTTCCCAACATATCCACTGTACTGTAAATGGACAGTTATGGGATCACAAACCCTATTTGTAGTCTGACCTTGCAAGCAAACGTCTGTTTCACATAAAATTCTATGTTAAAATAATCAGGAGTTCATGCTGTAAATTACAGCTCATTGACCAACTCGGGGAACAGGAGACATTCAGACAATTAAATCCAGGCAGGCTGACAAACATGAAACATTCAGAAGCAAATCCAGAAGGTTGGGAATAATGCTTTGTCTAAAAGCTCTGCTGATTAAGTGCCCTGAGGAGATCTGGAATGGCTTCAGTGTGCTGTTAACTTTGAAAGTGACAAAAGAAATGAGACCATTTAATCTCGGTGAGTTTATAGCACTCTAAGTCATCTCCTACAACATCAGAAATCTTGTGATGGACATTTTACCACCAGCTAAGAATATTTATCTTCTTCCACTACTATGTTTTAAAATAAACACCAATGCCAGTCAATTATATTGTTTTCACTAAGCTTTTTGTTATTCTAGAACAGCACCGGATAAAAAGAACTTCTGCAGCTGACCTTTGAGCCCTGCTCAAAAAAGGTCTAACATTTGATCAGGCAGCTCTGGACCTTGTCCGGCTCAGTTTTGAATCTCTCCAAGGATTAAGATAACCAAACTTCTCCAGACAACCTGTTTCAGAACTTAGCCATTCTCATTGTGAAATTTTTCAAACAGGTTTTATTTGCTTTTACTTGGGGCCTCTTTGAAGTGTATGTGAGAAGCGGAACTGATATGGCTCCAACAGCAATTGGATCACTCCTTGCCTTCTATTCTGCTAACTAAAACCTCAGATCCTTCAGCTTCCCCCCTATATTAAATGCTTAAAAATCTGCACTCTTCATTGTGACCCATCACTGGGCTATCTCTGTGTTGTCAGCATTTCTCTTCACCACAGGATACAAACATAGATATACTCAGATGTAGCATCAGAAGAACTGAATTGAGGACAGTACCTCAGCTTCCTGAACTCTTGATTATATTTTCACTAATGCTGCCAGTCACCAAACCCCTCAGAAAATTCAACTGGATGAGTACTGAATGCAACATATTTATTGATTCAAAAACAGTCAGTTTATCTATGGTCTTTCAGGAATATGATCCACAAATACTGACATCTTGGAACAACATGGTGTTAACTAAATTCTGGAAACATACTACTCAGATGCAAAAATAACTTAATGATTTAAAGTGTTAATATCGACATAAGTTTCTCCTGGAAGCTTACTGGTATTTCCTGAGTCATGCCTCTACAACAAATGCAAAAATACTTTTCCAGAATAGAAAAATACCATAGAGATTAAAACCAGTGTCATTTATGGCTTTATACCTGGCCAACATCGAACATCTGAACAGAAATTTTGGAGGGGATTAGGATGTTGTCTGTACAAACAAGATGAGCGTAAAGCACTGAAAATATCCACAAAACCTGCAAAAAGATACAACGAAGTGTAAACACACCCTATCTTAAATGGTAACTCAACATTCAACTTCTTGCAGAGTTTGGTTTTTTAGTTTCTTAAATATTAATTCTATTTTACTACAGTCCTCCAGGCATCTTTAATTAAACAAATTACCAGAACATCTATCAAAGCTTTGAAGCATTTCCAACTATTTTGTTCACTTTCAGGCAATTGTCACTGAGCTGGTTTTTTTGTATCTCACAACACAATGCAATTTAATATTTTTTCTCTAATAGCAGCCCTGCAATACTATTCTTAACACTCTTTCTCTCTATGGCAATACTATATAGGCAGTATCTCAAATGCCAGCTATATATTTCTTTTTCTAATACATTCTTAAACATTTACAATGGTCTTACTTCCTGCATTTTAGACTAATTCCAACAAAACATCTTTACCTGCAAGGAACCACTCTTGTTTATTTCTTCAGCAATGAAATACTCTACATGGACTGTTAACAGTTTGCCACCTTGAACTCCTTTCTAATTAGTATCTTTGTGTAACATTGCTTCAAGCAAAAAATTAAAAACAATGTAAACTGAAGATGTCTGTGACATAAGTAGATCAGCAAAATCTAATGTCTTGGTGAAACAAACTGCGGGAAAAATTCACAGCTCAGGCTCATCATTAAGAGAAATGCACTTGTACTACAGCTGTTAAACCTTCCAAAAAGTTTAACAGCAACCAACTTGAAATCTGAAGAAACAATTTGCTGAATTTTCTAAATTTCCCAAGTTTCAAAAGCACCACTCTAGAGACAATATAGATACAAAAAAAAAAAAAATTAATACTATTTTTATTAAATACGTTTAACTACAAATTATCTACAGCACAAGAGATTAAACTAAAGAATAACTGTATTCACCTTTATAATTTAACTGTCACCAACTCTCATAAACACTTCACTCAAACGTACCATGCTTATTTTCAAAGAAGGACTGAGCAGAGACGTATGACGTGTGCCACTGCGAGGAGGCTTTGCTTTCTGTAGAGTAGCCAGGAAGCAGCCTGTTCACCAACTCTCTGAACTGGTTAGCTTTCAAATCAGACAATCCTAGATCTCTTAAATTTTTAAGTACAGACTGAAAAATAGAAATAAATGTTCAAAATTTATGTAAGATTACCTTAGGGAAAAAAATTCCCAGTAGCACCAGAAGCAAATACAGATCAAAAAAAAAAAGCCAAACCAACCAAACAAAAAAACCCCACAAAAACCCAACAATGGAGTCACAACACAGCGATGAGTAGTACAACCCGTGCTGATTTCCAGTGTTCTGCAGTTATTGATTCTCCTCCCAAAAATGTGCTCAGTTACAAAGCTTATAAGAAGCAAGTTGAAAGAAAAACATCCTGTTTTGTTTAGTCCCATTGCATTATTTCATAGACCAGTTGAATACTACAGTCACTCCAACTGATATTATTCAGATTTAATTTAGTTAAACCTAAACCATCACTTTTTGAAAAGGTTTTTAGTACCTCACTCTTCTGAAGATCATGTTCTGGGGAGGTGTCCCTTTGGACAGGCTGTTTGGACGCTTTGCTGGCAGAAGTTGTGGAGCTTTTTGGTGAATGAAAGGCATTGATAAGGTGACTCAGAGGAACAGTAGCCTGGAAAAAATAATCAGATAAAGATTTAAGCTTGTTTAAATTATTTAAACATACTTCTATTCCAAACTCTGACTTATAATTGTGTATCTTGTACACTGCCTCTTAACTGAGGACTTAATTATAAACCACATGATCTTCAACACCACAGTGTTAGCTGATACCTCTTTTTAAAGAGAAAAAAAAGAAAGTTAACAGATGTATGACAAATTATCAGCTCATATTTTCATCTCTAAAGCAATACTTTTAGAACTTGAATTATCTATACTTTTCCTGCATTATTAAAAGCTATTCCCAAATGCTGCCTTTATGTTTTCTTCCTGGGGATCCCACTTTCAACTTAAGGATCAAAATGAAACTACGCAAAGCACACAGTCAAATCTTCAGTTCAGCAGCATTCAGCCAACTCCACCTCGTGAATCAGTACAGAAGCCCAGGTGCACCACGTATCAGGGCTCCTCCTCTTAACACATGACTACATCTCTTGCGAATACAAGGTACAAACAACTCCAGCAGTTCTGAAACTCCTCAGTTTCAGTACACGTCACTAGGAAGCAGCTGGGACACAACTCTGGAATGATCCCTGATGGCAATACCTGATTGAAGCTAAACTGGGTACATCTATGAATGTCCTTCTGCAAGGACTACCATCTCTGTGTGGACTAGACAGACGATCAAAACACACAATGCTGTGAGACACGAAAACTGCCTCATAATTAATTGTCCAAAGCTATAATTAGACTCAGAGTTTGTGGTAAAACCATAAAGCTTCTAGAGGTCAAAGCCAACATCCCAACCAGTAACCAAACTTTCTGTCTGCATTTTCCACTCTGGTGAAATGACATATTCCTAGAAACATACAAATTCTTCTATGTCACTACTCTAATGAAAGCTATAAAAGCATTCTCCACATCTGGAAAGAACAATCAAATTCCATTGTCGAATAAGACTATCACATACTAATACAAAACATAAAAATAAAACCAAAACCACTGGTTCAGATCAAAGTCCATGAAACTCACCAGTCCCATCAGACTCATTATGCAATTAACGGTGCCTTCCCGATTGCGTTCGGACTGTTCTGTGTAACAAACTACCGACGGCTTCCCCTCCACTAACGCTTCTAAGTCATTTCCTTTTGGCTTTCACGACAACCCGTTAAAATCAACAGCACAATTTAACTGTAGTAACACACATCACCAGCCCTTGCTTTTGCTACAAAACCAGATATTAAAACGAGCCATCTAAGGTTATTTCGTCTCAGAATGCTTTTACTCTTTACAAGGTTTTATTGTGCCTTTCTCTCTTCTCCCTTTATGTACTTTTTTCCCTCGATGCGGACCCCAGGCCGCCGTACCCCCACCCGCTCCTCTCCCCGCTGCCGCCCCGCGAACGTGGCAGGCGGGATCTCGGCTCCTCCCGCCGCGGCCCGCAACCCCCGGGCCTTCCGAGCGCCTCCGCCCGGACACGGAGCGAGCCCCCGCCGGAGAGAGGGCCCGGGGCACGGCGAACCGCGAACCGCACCGGGCCGAGGGAGGAGCGTCCCCCCGTCCCCTCACCTGGGGCTGCACGGTGGAGAAGGAAAACATCCTCCCGACGGGGCCGGCGGCGGCCGCAGGCGCCTCTCCCGCCTCCCAG
>VWZT01013956.1:42757-89480 GCA_013397055.1 Pachycephala philippinensis
AATGATTGCAAGATAAAATATTGAGATACTTTGATTTGTATAGAACAGGTGGTCTTTGCCTTCAGGCCTTGAGTTTCACAGGAGTACTTTGCATTTCATTTTCTATAATATAGAAATATACAATATTAAATATAGATTAATATATTGATATATATATAAAATAAGTGTAAGTTAAAACAGGTAATATTTAATATAGAAATATATAATACAGAATTTTTTGCCATAGCCAGAACAGCTGTAATCAGCTTTTTATTTAGCTTCTAAGAGTAATATAGGCAAATAAAATAAGCAAATAGTCTACAGAAAGAAAATGTTTCATGTCTGCTGTTATTTGAAACTTTAATTATTTTATCCAAGTGAAAAGTATTGTGTGGGAAATGAGGTTTGCACAAAGGTACTTCTATCTGCCTCTGCTTCTTGAAATCGTATTTTTCTAGGGATGAAAGTTATTTTGTATTCTACTTGCAATTTTGAAATGTGTTTTAAATTATAAATTTAAAATGTTTGAATGACAGGTGATGGAGTACCTTATTGGTGGAGATGTCAAATCTCTTCTCCACATTTATGGATATTTTGATGAAGAAATGGCTGTTAAATATATTTCTGAAGCAGCATTGGCTCTTGACTATCTTCATAGGCATCGAATAATCCACAGGTGAAATTTTTTTTTCTAACAAATAAGTATTTGGTAGTTTGGGTTTTTTATTTTTTCACTCTAACACATAACCATCACCATTTCATTGTGGCAGCTACCACAGGTACCTCATTTGCTAAGAGCCCCTGGAAGCTCTTTTTGCACTTGTGCACTGCAGCAATGTCATGAAACAATGGCTAAAATTAAATCTGTCCGTGTGTGCTGAGCACACACAAACACACTGCTTTCCCTTGCCAGCTCTTTCCCAGTCCAGTGGTGTATTAGCAGCTGTGATGCTTCAGGAACCCTCTGGGTACTGCACACATGTGCCTGTAGGACAAAGGGACACTGACTACCCTAATGCTCCCCCATAGTGAGAGTTCTTTTTGCATTCAGCACTGCTACAGAGACCACACATGAAAACTTTTACTAGAGGTTTCCTTGTCACCTGTAGGAGCTGCACATTAGTAAATGTTATGATGGTGGTATTTGTGAAGGATACTTGTTGAGCCTGCTGAAACACAAAATATGCAACTCTTGACATGCACGCTGGTTTTGACAAAGCCTGAGATGTTTGTGCCATATTTAATGCTAAATGTATTTAATTCTTTTGCTGTGTTCCACAAACTGGAATCTTCTGCTGGCTAAGAGATGTTACTGTGAAACAGCTCTAACCAATGTTTTGTATTGAGTGCTTCTGGTCAGTTGACTTTTAGTGTTGTTCAGTGTTCTTTTTGCTGACTTCAGCTATATTCATATTTTCAGAGATTTGAAGCCAGACAATATGCTCATTTCTAATCAGGGGCATATAAAGTTGACAGACTTTGGGCTTTCCAGAGTTACTCTGAACAGAGGTAAGAGTTGTCTCTATCCTTTCGGTTGTATTAAAATATATTTGTGTGTCACATTTCCATTTTCTTGAATGCTTTGCATCCCTGTAGAGGGCAGCTTTCAATTGAACAAATGCAAATGCTGGAGTAATACCTGATTTCTAATAGGTAAGTACTGATTAGCTACATGCTAGTGAGGGATCTGCTCTTTGCATTGCAGTTCAGAAGGTAAAATATTTATTCTTTGGGACAAGGGTGTATGAAATATGATCTAGAGCCCTTTCCTTTGGAGGGATATGGATTTCAAAGTATTCTGAAGTCTGCTAGGAGATTTCAATGGGTGAATGAGTAATTCTGGATTGTTCCTGTTTCTCTACTTCTGCCCTTCAGTTCATGTCTCTCAGTCCTTGTATATATTAATTTCCAATAAATTAACTGGGACATTCCAGGCATTAATTTGAGGGACAGGCGGAGGTGCTAAGTCCATACCAGAAGATTACACCAGTGCTTTGGCATGTGAACATTCACTTTTCAAGAAGCAGAAAATATAGCTGAATAGTCGTGACTGTCTGGCACAGGCTGCAGGTCTTAAGGTGAATAGCCAGTTTCTGAACTGGTTTGTACCTCCTTAGCCAGATCATCCAAACTTACGCTGCACAGCACCAGTTTATGTTTTTTGAGACAGCTGCTAGAGGATACACCCTTTTTATATAGTTAAAGGAATGTAGAAATTCCGAGTTGTCTATGGAGTTTGATACATTGTTTTAAGAATATAAAGGAAAATCCTAAGTATTCCGTATTTTTTATGATATACTGCTTTAACTGATGTTCTAATGGGACAGGTTATTGTGTCTAGTTGAACATTATATGGAAGCTTTAAAGCTATGTACTGCTAGTGAGCAAAAAAAAGTATCTAAAGTTGAATTTTCACTTATGAAAAATTCTTCTGTAGCTTTTTTGAGATGTCTTTTGGAGAGGTGGCAGGTTTGGAATCAAATTTAGTATCCTCTTCTACAAGCCGTAAGCTGGAACTGCTGCCTAAAAACCAAAGCTGATACCAAATTAGAAAATGTAGTGCTTTTAGCACAGTATGTTGGAAAAGAAATTGGACTTTTGCAACTTCCGTATGTATAAATTTATGGATGTATAGGAAGAAACAGCTTGGATTGAGAAGAATGTACAGGTAAGTCTTCAGCTGGGCTTGGTGGCTTCATTTGTGTATTTGTTGAGTATGGGACTAAATTTTTTCTTCCTCTTTGTGAAACTTAAGTAAATGTCTGCAACTTTGCCTTAGTCTAATATTGAAATGAAAACCTGACCTATTTGATTTTGGGTTTTTTCTCTGTAGACCTAAATATGCTAGATATCCTTACTTCCCCATCAATGGCAAAGCCGAAACAAGACTACTCACGTACTCCAGGACAAGTGTTGTCTCTTATCAGTTCTCTGGGCTTTGTAAGTAATTGTCACTGTCTTTGAAGTGCTTCATCCTTTTAGTTTATTTACTATTTTAAATTCAATAATTGGCATGTTAAGGCTATTCTTGCATCTCTTCTGCCAGCTGGTAGAATGACTTACGATATGTTTAGAGTACTTTGAAGTTCTGAAGTGATTACCTTGGACTGTATTTTGGAGTGCTGACTTGTAAATGGGCGTGGCCAAGCTCCAATACAAACATAATAAAGAATGGGTGAAGTTAAACTCTCAATCCTGGATTAAGCATTTGTTCAGACTCCATTAACTTTCAACTGTGCTTCTTTCTGCTTGTTAGTATACTCCTCCTGTTGGAATGAAAGTGCGAGGGCACAATTCAAGTCAATCATCTGACAGTCTGCATGGAGTGGTTTCTCCTGTAGCTATGGCTCAAAAGGAAAATACCCCTCTTTCAACTAAATTGTTCAAAACACGTGAGTATACCAGGCCTTGTGCTGAGGAATACTCTGGCTTTAAGGTTGTGGTCTTTTAATTTTATATGAGTAGTTTGGACCCACTTCATAAAAAGTGTGATTTTGTTGGTGTCTTGCTGTCCACCATTCCTCCAGTGCTTTGCATCTGACGTGTTCACCTACACTACTCATGTCATCTTCTAAAGTGGTTTTGTTTGGTTGGATTTTTTTCAAATCATGACCCCTGAATTCAAAATTACCCTTCAACATTTTACAGAAATAGTGTCAGTTCTTGACATATTTTCACTGAAAATTGTTTATATAGCAATGTGTATTTTCATTTAAATTGTCTTATCTTGTTGCTTTCTCATTTCTAACCTGACATGAGAAAGAAGGCAACTATGCTGCTAATGTTTGTACTGCTTTTACGTTCTTGGCAAATCCCTAATTCAAAAAATGTGTGAATTGACTATGCAGGAAAGATGACAAGAGAAAATTGTTGTCACACATAGCATTCCATAGCTTCCTTTGATGTGAAAGCTTAACACAGTGTGAAGTCAGTAAGTATATGTTGCCTGTTTGTATCAACATCTGAAATTTTTTTTCTCTTAAGATCTGGATAATCCTCAATTAATACCTGTGATGCCAGCAAGAAGTTTAACTCCTACTCTGCTTCAGTCAAGAAAAAGGTTTGGTACCTCCAGTGCCAGTAGTCAGTCTCACACATACCTGTCCAGTGTGGAATCAGAAAACTGCAGCAGCCCCAAGTGGGAGAAGGACGTAGAGGTCAGGATTGTTTCATCTTCCCACTCTAAATTAAAAGTAGTTTGTACTTGTATATGCAGTGTTGCAAATGTCTTCTACTTACTTACTTACTTGCCTCAGTTATTTCAAGTGTTGAGAAACTTTCCTAGAGTAGAAGGAGGAGGGGTTGTGATTCCTGTTGAGGAGGGTTTTGGATCAAACCAATATAACCTTTTTCTTCGAGCAAATATTA
Organism: Pachycephala philippinensis; assembly: GCA_013397055.1. Lineage (NCBI taxonomy): Eukaryota > Metazoa > Chordata > Aves > Passeriformes > Pachycephala > Pachycephala philippinensis. Next base: position 47,105 of record VWZT01013956.1, read on the forward strand.
GTCCTGTACAATATAACAGGAAAAGCAAATGCTATTGAGCCTGCAGCAAAGGAGTGAAAGAGAAGGCTTCACTGACCATCACTGGTTTAGCCCTATCCTGCACAAGGTGGGCGTTGCTGGGAGCAGTGGCTATTTGCAAGCTGAACTTATCCCTATAGCTTTATTTGCTCAGCATTGCAGACAAAAGAATTTCTTTAAAAGACAGAACTTGGGAAACTAATAAACAAAATACAGTGCAAACTTCTACTAGCTGTTAAACTTGAAAGAGTTTAATATTTTTATTACTGAAGGGTTTTGTATCAACTAACCTAACACCAATAATTATAGCTGATAATATTTTATCCTAAAGTATTTTATCCTATTTTAAACTGTTAATGCAATTCTGCACAAACACAGACCTAAAAGAAAATGCTGCTGTGCTATGTAGTTCCTTGCCATGATTCCTATTTAGAGCATACAGAACAACTTACATTTAAACCAATTTATTATTCTGTATCTGTTTCTTAGGCCTTGGTTTTAGTATTGTGCTATCAAAACATTAGTAATATCAGATTTTCCTTTTGTCATCTCTGACATGTAATATACCACAAGGTAGTATGATGGGGTTCTTTCCTTTGGACTTTCTTGGAAACTGAAAACTTCCATAGCTTAACTTCTTAACATAAAACCACAAATACGGCTTCAATTGCCCTATCGTTTAATCCTTAGGCATTTACAGCATTTTCTAGTGTGTTCTAGCAAGCTTATTTTATGTTCTTAAAAGAAACCAAATTATCAAGTTATCCTTAATTTGGTTTTGACTTCTTTTGTATTTTGAAGTATGGTTTTTCACTAGTAGTAGTTAGAAAGAATGATAAATGCTTTCAAATCTGCATTTCATTATGGAGGTTGTAATAAAGGACTTCAAATTAAACATTTCTATAGTGCTATAATTGTATTTTTCTTGATACTCAAAACTTAATGTGCTCCTTTGCAGAAAAATGAAGATAAACCTCATTCTACAACATGCAAAACCAGTAACAGTGGGTCAGCTCTCCTTTCAAATGTTATGTTGCCAAATAGCAAAAGTATTGAAGTTTTAAAGAAAAAAGAACTTGAGTCTGCCATTTCTCCCATTGTCAGCAATGATTCTGGCAGTAGGCAGAAATTGGGACATGAACATTTGGATGTAACAGATACTCCCGTGAGCACTCTGGATGTCAAAGGCATAGTAAGAAAGTGTATTTCTGAAAATAAGATTTGGAAAGAAAAAGTCTTTGTAAATAAAAGAGACATGACTAATGAAACAGCAGAGACTTACAGTCTTCAACAGTCACCTTCAAGGCAGAATGAGCCTGTCAAAGAGGAAGAAATGTTTGAAAAGCCAGGTGTAAAAAGAAGCTTTGAATCAGTTGACACTAGTCCTTGTCAGGAACTTAACTATTTTAAAAAAACCAATGCAGAATATAAGCGTGGCTGTCAGATCTCAGAATTTCCAGCAAACAAAGGGACAGGTTTGACAACAGAAATTCAATCCTTAATGCTTTGTAATGATGGATGCCTATGTGACACCTGCAAAAGCAAGGAAGAAGTTAAGAATTTTATTAGTAACCAGGAAACAGTAGGAAGATTGCTTACTCCAACTATAGCAAAAAATCTTATGTGTGATCTGGATGCAGACTGCGGAAAGGATGATGAAAAGGAGTACATGAACTCAAGTTTTTTAGGCACTGATGGTGAAAAACCTTTAGGAGTCTTCAGTGCAGATTCTGACTTACTTCCTGAACTGTCTGTTACAGAAAGCCATCTAGAAAAACAGCTTTTAGATTTGGACAAAAGTGTTAAAGACCTCTCCTTTGAGGAACCAAAACCTGAAGCCGTGGTAATAACATCACCAGAGTCCCGAGATGCCTCACAGATCAGAGAGGAGGCACATACAGTCAAGGACTGCAAGCCATTACATCAGAAAAAGGATAATGACCAGAAACACATGGAAGAAACTCACCTTGACACTGTATCTTCTCCTTCAGAAAAGATGATGGAAGCACTGAGTCTCTTAAAAAAAAATGCTGTTGTTTTTCGGAGTTATAATAGTCCAATCAATATATCCAATATATCTGATCCATGTAGCATGGCTTCCTTAGATATAATGGATCTTTCACCTGCTTGCAGTGGCTCTTACCCAACAGCTATCACTCCATTACAGAAAGGAAGACCATATCAGGCCTATCAGGTAGGTAAGGAGACAGGTAGAAACTTTGTGCATGCATTGGACATTAGGGACCTGAAATTATTTCAGTTGTAAATTTAGGGAAAACTTGAGTAGTTTGAGGTAGTCTCAAAATGACTTTTGCAGACAGGGTTTCACTTAATGCACTTGTGTGGCCAAAATTATAATTTCAGTAAGAGTTTAGCAGTAGCTTTATGTTCACTGTTCACTTTGGCTCAACATGCATTGACTGTCCATCTGAGAAATCTTTGCTGTTACAGTGAACTGATTAAAAAAAGCCTGTGCTGTTTTGTCTCATTCTGCTTCTAGTGCATTGTGATATTTACTGTGAGTAGTTACAGGTTTCCTAATGTAATAGGAAGTCTTTGATTATTTTTTGTCTTTTTTTTATCCTGCACCCTTCCCAAGACTGACTGTAAGTGCTGTTCAGCTGCTGATAACTGCCATTGTACCTGCTACTTCCTTTTTTTTATCCTGCTAAAAGTGATGGTGTACTGTATACTGTCAAGTGCCAGTTAAAAGCCTATTACAAAGATTGATGTAAACAGTGATACTGCTGTGGATTGTGACACTGGAGGAAGAACTTAGGGAAAAGTTTCTCAAAGAGTAGGCATCTTTATGCTTCAAGACTGTTGAGTTAAAGCAATGAAAGCACATTTCACACATACCTTTCAGGGAATGTTTTGTGACTTGTTCTTGACTTGAACTTAAGTATCAATTATTACATCCATGACTAAACCTGGAGATGGGAGTTTCTGAGCTGGTTTTGTTTGACATCTGAAATCTTTGTTTCATCTTTTAAGACCCCTCTTCGGGGGGATGCTGGCACACCATACAGGACTCCAAAGAGTGTTAGAAGAGGAGCTGCCCCCGTAGAAGGTGAACGCATCCTGGGGACCCCAGACTACCTGGCACCTGAGCTGCTTTTGACACAGCCTCATGGTAAGACAAACCAGCCATCTGTCAGTACTGGAAAGGTGACATCTTTACATTTCTAAATGTCGCTAGAACTGTAAACCCTTCAAACAGTAAGATTGGGAATTCTTCAAAATAGCTAGTGCTAAGCTTTTGCCATCGTGGATGGCTGTGTTTGCTTCAGCTACTCCTTCCATTCATTTACTGCTTTCTCATAACAAGAGGTTTTGGTTGTCCATCAGTCTTGCTTGCCGCCAATCAGCATTGGAAGCTGCTTTGGCAGCCTGAGACTGTGGCTCGGAGTAACGACTTGGTCATCCTGAGTGTCCTTAAAGATTCTTTGGGATGGGAAAGGGGGAACTTAGTGAAATTTTGGAGTGAAAGGATTAAGCCTCCAACTGTTTTCAGAATGTCTTCTTTGTTTATTGATATTAAAGTGTTATGTGAAGCTAGACAATTTTATGAAGTTGCCTTAAAATCAGTTATTGAGTTGAGTGACCTCATGAAACACTTTCAGACATCTGACAGGATCTTCTATATAAGGGTGCAGTAGTAGCCATCAAATTTTTGGAGTTTGGTTTGTTTTTTGGGTTTGTTTTTTTGTTTGTTTTCAAAATACTATAAAAAAATAGCACAACTTTGGAGGGCATAAATTTCTTTGTCTCAGATTCTGAGATCCACTGAGATTAACAAAAAATCTGCAATGGTTTTCTGCTAACTTGCAAGAACCATTAACAAAAATTAAATGCAGTGTATCTATCTCTAATACTGTTGATGTATAATTGCATTTTATTTCCCTGTCGAAAGTATACTACTATTTTGTATAGCTATTAGTCTTGGGGGAAAATTATATGAGAGAGACCTTAACTGGGAGGTAGTGATTACTGTCCTGTGGAACAATAAAATTCTGTTAATATAAATTAACTGAAACTCCATAAAGAGATTTAACAATTTAACTGTAAAAACTGAAAATGCTAAACATATATAGTTGTTGTTTTGCACTTCCATTTAGGACTCCTGGTTATCTGGCAGATGTTAAAACTGGATAATATTTTGGAAATGTAATCAGTGCTACTTAGACAATGTGAAACTTGGTCACAAGGTGATTTCTCTGTGGTTACTGGGTTTTCAGGACTTGAGTGAAAACTTGCAGAGTCTGGGGTTTATGTCAGGAAATTACAAATCTCCCATTACTTTCAGCCAAGCCAGGGTTTTTGGAACCCCAAATTTTTCCTCACTAAATATTTCGCATGTTGAGATGCTTGTAAATGTATTTTTAATGCTAAATTAATTGTGTTACAAAACTATTTTATTTTTGTTTCTGACTTAGATTTAACATTGCCATCTTTCTTTATTGTGGAATACTACCTTAGAAAAAAATCTTCATTCCATGGCTTCATATCATACTTGATATTCAATGTTTGTATTTGTTATGGGTTTTTTGGCAATAACTGTAATATTTTTACTTCATTGTCTTTTCATATGCAGGGAGTCTGATCTCTGGTGAGTTTTCTATATTCTGTGCAGAACTGAAGTGTTCAGCATAACTTAACAGTCAAAGTATAACTGGATCACAATTTCTGAGAACATTGTTCAGGTGAACAATGTTTCTATATAGAAAGACATGTCCAATATGCCTCCATCCACATAAAAATGTGTGATGCCCACAGAGTCAGGAAACATCAGTGTCAGTGTGACTAAGCTATCAGAAATCACACATGTAAGCATGTACTTCAAAACGAAAGTCAGCATGCTTAAATTGTGTAACAGGAGGTAAAGCCAGAGACACTTTTTCTCATTGCTGCCTTTCACTTCATTGCAGTCAGTCTGATTTACTTTGTTTATGGGTGAAGAAGGCTCAGGTGCTCAAGACCTGGTGTTACTGCTTCTTGCTTCAAATCACAGAATCATAGAATATCCAAAGTTGGATGGGACCCACAAGGACCATTGAGTCCAACTCCTGCCCTGCACAGGGCAGCCCCAAGAGTCACACCCTGTGCCTAGGCGAGAGCATTGTCCAAATGCTTCTTGAACCCTTGTCAGGCTTGGTGCTGTGACCACTTCCCTGGGAGCTGTTCCAGTGCCCAGCCACCCTCTGGGTGAAAAAGCTTTTCCTAATATCCCACCTAAACCTCCCCTGGCACAGCTTCATGCTGTCCTTGGGTCCTCTTTAGCAGGGATATGGTAGGAGTTAATCAAATTTTAGTTAGACTTTGTGTGGGAAAAATTGCTGCTGAAACCTGGTTATTACATTGTTCAGAGTTGTGATCTTATTAGACTTTGACTGGAGCTGGGATTATTTTACGGAACAGTCAAGTACTCTAACAACAATGGATGTGAACTCACTGCTTTGATGTGCTTAGCTTGGTGGGGCACTCTTACCGCTGTTAAAAGTTGCTAAAAGTGTATTTATTAGATTACTGGTTAAACACTTTGGTTTTCAGCATTTCTAAACTTAACAGTAGTCTTTGTAAAATGGCTCAAAACATTCATTTTCTTCAAGGTGTCTTAGGTTTTTTTATATGCCAAAAAAGCCAAGAACAATTAGATTTATTTCAAAGTTTGTTTGTTTTTTTTTTTTTAACAGCAGTTGTGGCATCTGTTCTTTTTACAGTGGAGTGGGCATGGCTTGAAGATGCAGAAAGCTTAGAATGCATGTGGTGGTGTCTGGGATTGCTTTGCCTGCTTGATTTGATGTAGATTAATAAGAGATTGGCAAAAAGAACAAACCCCTGGAATGCGGAAAACCAGAACCATTTAATAACAAAGCAGAGATAGCTAGTAACTACACATTGCCCTAGTCAATTCAGTGTAATGGAAGGTAATGGCAGCTTCACGTGTACTGGCTCGTTTCTGCAAGCTGTCTTCATGATGTTCACAATAATTTAGACAAATGAAAATTAGATTCAATAGTTTGAAGTTTGGGAGACTTTTTAAAGAAACAAGAGAAGGGCACATGTGGCAACATGGAGCATTCATCCAGGCTCTAGAGCAGTCATGAGGCATCTGTTTCTTATCACGAAACAATCTCTTGAAGAAGTCACCTCCTGGATTCTCTGTGATGGGAGTTGATAATTAGATTGTTACTAAGAGTCCCCTTGGTTTTATCAGTAAACCCCAGTGTTACCTATAATGAATTAAGGAGCAGAGTGGCTTTAAAAAGCCTTTTAATATATTTCTAATCTGCATGAATATTAAATACAACTTGTTTTGTCTCTTCAAAATTTTTAAGAAACTTGCAGAATTTAAACACTCAGTTTCTGCTAGTCTTCAAGTCTTTGCAAGTGTCATTTGTGTAAGTGTAATGATGTGGATTTATTTTACCCAGGTTATGCTGTAGACTGGTGGGCCCTTGGAGTTTGTCTGTTTGAGTTTCTAACTGGAATTCCACCTTTTAATGATGAAACCCCAACACAGGTCTTCCAAAATATTTTGAAAAGAGGTAATCTGTTTCAGTAATCATGGTAAGTATATATTTCCAACATTTGTTTTATGGTTTGAGTTAACAATTCATTTGTATCTTTGTAGACATTCCCTGGCCTGAGGGTGAAGAAAAGCTGTCTGATAATGCCCAAAATGCAATAGATATTCTTCTAACAATTGACACTACTAAGAGAGCTGGACTGAAGGGTTAGTATTAAAATTGTTCTTTGCAACTAATTGCAAAGCGGTGATGTCCTCCTCCTGAAACTTAGACTATTAAATTTCAATGCCTAACTAGGTTCCATGTATAGTACCACAGAACTTAACGAGTTGTGGTATTGTCTGTATTTCTTGTGGGGTCTTTCCTTTTTGAACAAGGTAATTCTGGGGGTGGGTTGTTTTGTTGATTTTTTTGGGTTTTTTTTTTTGATTGAACTTCTGTTTTGCTTTACTGCTGCTCTGCTATGCATTTTTAGTGTTTGATATCTGATGTACCAAAGTTTTCTCTTACCTAATGGGTTTTTGGAATTTTTAACCTAAATGACATTGGGAACTTTGATTAAAAGATGATAGTTTGGGAGAGAAACCTCCTACAACAAACAGTTAATTCAGAGAGAGCGGTTTTTTCTTAGGAATCAGCCTGTCTTTGCTGAATGCATAGGAGAATACAAAGTTGGACAATACATACTATACAAAGTTTGCTTTTTTTTTTTCCCCTTGTAGAAGGGCTTAAACATTTGTTGTTGTTAACAGTGACTATATTTTATTTTCAAAAAGTTGATAATTTGAAAGAAATTTAGAGTGAGATATTTTGGAAATAGAGAAAGAAATCTTATGAGAACTGCTCAAGAAGTCACTAGAGAAGGAAATTACTATGGAAATGCTTACACATAAAGAAACTAAATGCTAGAAGCTGAAATGAAACCAAATCAAATTACAGAAGGCATAGTATTATGAACAAAGATTATGTCAACAGAAAATCCTGTGGCTTTAATATTTCCCAAAAAGCAATTTGAAAGTGTTTTAGTTAAACACAAGTTATTGTCTTTATTTCTGGATTTTTGAGTGAAATCTAATTGCCTGTCAAGGACAGAAATTTAAAATAGATGACGTAATGGTTTCTTCCACTCTGAGCTTCTTTGACATTCCTTCTTTGTCAAGACTTACAACTGTATCTGGCCTCATTGTCCAATTTATAGTCCACTGAAGTGAAGCTGGATGAGCAGTTTTCAGGACAACCATTAAGTTTTTCTTGTTGTCTGAGTTTCCATCACTGTCATCTTCTCTCCCCTCTCCAAAATGTGTGCTCTCCCTTTTATTTCTACAGCATGAAGCCTTTTGTGCTGGGAAATCCCAGTTATGTTGTAGTGCTGTGCTTCTCTAAGTTTAATCTTTCTGGGTAAGAGCAGCTTTAAAGCAGCTTTTGGCTCTGTGCACTGTGTGGAACAGGTTCCCTGGATGGGGGTGGCAGCTGCTTGTCATGCCAACAGTTTGATCCTACTAAAGTTGGGGGTAATCAAAGCCCAGTTGCAATTTGCACTTTTATGAACTTCTGAAAAGGAATATAGAGCAAATCTAGTGACAGTTATAGAAGAGGGAACAAAGTGACTACGGGGCTTGGACATAAAGAATTTTATAATGCTTATGTGAACTTCTGTTTCAGAGCTGAAGCATCACCCCCTCTTTCACGGGGTGGACTGGGATAATCTCCAGAATCAAACTATGCCGTTTATACCTCAGCCAGATGATGAGACTGACACCTCTTACTTCGATGCTAGAAACAATGCTCAGCACCTGACTGTGTCTGGATTTAGCTTATAGCATCAAGATGAGTGAACATTCTCCGTGGTTTTGCACACTTACAGGTTGTCTTGTAACCCTAGTTTGGTCTTAGCTAAGTTTCCTGGCCAAATTTAGTGTGTTTCAAGTTACCAGTCTATTTTTATTATAGCCTCCTTTATTCTAAAGTGAAACTACTGTATGAAATTGGTATCAAGTGCCTTCGTGCTACTTTTTATCTCACTGCACCTTACTAAGAGGCCAGAGCATTGTGTTTCTTGGAGCTAATAACTCTTGGCAATAATGGGGCTTCTTAATAGCAATGAATTATTCCAGTTAGGAAGTGTGGTGTTATTTCCCAGCTAAACATAATAGGGCAAGGATATAAATGAATTCTAATTGTATCTAATTAGTAACTTACCTATTGGTGGGTCAGTGCCGTGACAGGCTGGGTTGGGAGCAGTCCTTTCTGACCAGTGTGTAGCCACTGTACAAAACTGGTCATTTCTAATCAAGGTGGAAAATTGAAATCTTAATGCAGCATTGAAATGTCTTGTCTTCTGTTTATCTTATTCCCAGGAAGGGACAAGAAGATACAAAGATGTTCCAAGTTAACTCGGCTAGAAGTGGCATGTGAGACTGGCAGTATTATCCTTTTATCCTTATTATCTGGTTATTATCCTTTCCTGGACAATTGGGGCAGGGAATGGATACTTAGGGCAAGTCTGTTAAACAACTGCTCTGCTCAAATTGTTGCATTGTAGCCACTTGGGCTGTAGGAAGCTGGACTGAACATACATTTTAGTAGTTACTGGTTTTATATAGAAAATGCCCAGTGTGTATGTGCTTGCTCGTGTCAGATCACAAGTGACAGGTGACTTTTCTGTTTTCTAACAAGTAGTATTCATAGTGAAGCTGCCAGATATTAAAGACTGTAATGTATTGCAGACTAACAGACCGTTCTGTAAACTCACAGCTAGAGACTGGGTTTCGACTAGAACATAAGATAGAAGAGTATATTCTGTATTATCAACCTGAATTTGGGGGAAGTATATTTAAATTTATCTTTAAATGCAATACAAAACTTGTGTCTGCTAGGTTCTAGAGGTTTATTTGTAGATAATCCTGTTTAAATAATCTTCCGTATTTTTCTTGCATAGATATCTTTAACTTAAAGAAGATTTTAATTTTTCAGGTTTATACATGTTAGATAAATATCATTTGTGCTAGCTGGTGTTACCAGCCAAGGGCCATGTGCCAGAAGCCAAGCATTTTGCCACTGATTTTTGCCAAGTGGCTTTTGCTTTCATGAACTGATCCTTTTTGTAACGGTAGCAAGTTGTCCCTTCATTACCCTGCTTCCTGGAAGACAAGATTTATTGATGGAATTCTGAGCAAACAGTGTCTGCCAGGCTTCCTGCTGTCCCCTCAGGTTGCTGGGAAAGGAATGGGAGTGGTGAAGAAAAAGTTTCCTAGAAAGACTTAAAGAGAGATGATTCTTAATAGCTCAGAATGATCAATCCCAGCTCTTGGTGTGATAGCTCAAATTTGTGAAACAGAATCTTGGCAAGTTGCAAAACATACAGTGAATGTCACTCCTAAGGACCGCAGTTTCAGAAAACTTCTAAATTTTTCACTCTCACTGAAATTGTTACATGGTGGAAAAGGTGCAAACAAATAATTGCACTACTGAAGCAGTATTCATAGACAACATTCTCTGAAAGTGATGAGAAGTTCTTTAGCGGTTTTCCTGTGTACAGTTAGAACATATAAACCAGGGTAGGAGGGTACCTTAATCACTGGTATTTTTTGCAATTTATTCTTTCATTTCTAGTAATCTGGTTTAAGAAAGCAAGTGTTACAAGAATTATCTATGATTGCATGTTGAAGAAATAATATAAACTGAACACCACAACAGCTCTTTGTCTTCAGTGCTTTACAAATGGTTACACCTGTTCCCATTTGGCAGTATAACACATTCCTATCGAGGTGGAAGGAATTTGTTGCACTGATACAATCTTTTCTAACCCCTTGAAATAGTTCTTAATCATCTACAAGGGTCAAGTAAGCTTCTATAAAAACTTTATTCTAAGATTGTGAGGTTTCTGCCAGTTGATTAATGCCATACAAAAACATAGAATCTGTAGAACAGTAAATAGGCCAATTGACAAATCTGAATGTTGTAAAGTTATCACTACACTGCTGTCCAAAATTTAAATTTTGCCCAATTAGCCCTGAAGATACTGCAATACCCTGGTCTCTTCATTATCTTGCATTTATCCTGGTTATAGCAAACATGGAGTTGAATGTCAGATGTTGACTGTTTAGATTTGTGATGTGGTTTTGTTTGTTGTGGGCTGTTTTGGTTGGTGGGGTTTGTCTTTTGTAAGAAGGTGAATCTTAGCTTTATTGTTCAACATGGAATTCCTGGTCAACTCTTAATCCCACTGGTTTTGCCTCACGTGTTGCTTGACTTGAAATACTACAGGTAACAGTTTAAAAGGTATAATGTAGTAGCTGGAAGAGATTTAAAGTTTCTTCTTATTAGTAATAGCCTACAAATAATTGTGTAGGCTGACAAAAGTTTCTGATCCTTAGGAGCTGTGGAATACCACTTGACAAGTACTCCAGCTGTTACATGGTGCTCCCTGAAGGCCTAAACTTCCTTTATGTGCAAAACCTACATGTAATTCTGTAGCTTCCAGGTTATCTTCAGAGACAGTTTATCAGCCATTAGCACAGTCCATCTAAAAACTACTGCAGAGATCACTGTAGCACTTTGTTGTACAGAAGCAGCAGTCTTGGACAGTTATTCCCAGCCCTCGTGCTGTTGGGCTCCCCTACACACAGAGCACTGTTTGGTGGCCAAGGTGCTGAAGTGCTGCCATGTGTTGTCGAGCTCAGAGGTTCCAGTTTCAGCATGATCAGGTTTACCCATGGTTACTCTGGCAATGAAATGCATTCTTCTCCTCTCTACTCCATTCTCCAGAAGTTCATTTTGCACTTACTTCAAAATTCACTCTTCAAAAATTCACTTTACTTTTGTGTAAATATATAAAATAAAACAGTGCAGTTGTACTGCTGCTTCTGCATATTGTTTTTCTTTAAACTGTGTTACTTTTGCCCCTGCTGGGAGTGTGGCAGGTGGATTTTTACACAAAGAAACCCTGACTGCTTCCCACTACCTCGGCAAAAACAGTGATTTTAAGTAAGGAAATACCTAATACTTTCTAGTACAGGTGTGTATGTCCTTCATTTAGTTCGTAACTTGCTAGCCTGTGCCTGCAATCTTTAGTACCAGCTACATTTGTGTACTTAATGGCAGCAGAGCCAAGTCCTGAGCGGGCCTGTTACTCGTGCAGGGTGGGAGTCTCCTCTGCATAACTAGAATGAGTCAAGAAAGGCTGGTGGCTCCATCTCCTCAGCACTTGCTGTGCTGCCACAGCACCAGCACAGAAGCAGCAGAGCCCTGAGGATGGAACAGCTGCACCATGCACACACTTAGACCAGGCTCTGCTTCCATGCTCTCAGCTGAGCAGCTCCGAGGGGACGGAATGTCTCTAATCTGGTTTGATACAGAGCAAACTTCTGCCTTTCAGGTGAAGTTTGATTTGCTGCGGGAACCCAGCTTGATGTTTGCTTCACAAGTGCAGTTTTGGGCTGCATCTGGCCCTTTGCAGTGCTATTGCAGAACTGATTTGGCTCCCAGCACTCCTAAGGAGAGCACTACATAGAGAAACTATGTAGCCCAGGTCTGAGCTCCAGCCATCTGCTTACACTACTGCCTCCATATCAAAGCTGTGTCTCTTTGCACCTGGGCAAATGATTAAAAAAAAAAAAAAAAACAGTTTTCCTTACCTTTAGGCTGAAATACTAGCTAACTAGGAGCCTGTTCAAATTATGGTGAGTTTGAGATAGGCCCAGTTCTGAGTTACAAGTGAATTGTTACTCAAGTGATGTTGTTCTGTATTACAACTTTCAGACTGAGACTGACTGTTCATGGTACAGCCAGCAGGCTCTTCTGTACAGTCACAGCATCCGACATACGGTATTTAGTAAATATTAAGTTCAAGATAAAATACGAAATATTAGGGGATTGATTTATTGAAACATGAATAAATAACAAGGATAGTACAAGCCTACATTTATTTCGGGGGGAAGTTAACAATTAAGTACCTTTGGGAATGTCTGTCCCCTCTCTAAGAGCTGGACCCCTACAGGTGACACAGTTCCGAGCTGGGGGAGGCACTCCAGGGTGGTTTGTCCTGGCAGAAGACATGCTGCTTCAGGAGGCTGGGGCTTTCACGTGACCGTCAAGCTTGAGCATCCTTCCTGTATGATTTCTATCCCTTATGACACAAAATCAATCTCTTTAGGGGTTTTAAGCTCAGGCACAATGGCTTCAGGTCCCAGCATTCCCTTCCAGGATAAGCTTTGTTCAAACCTGAGTTTTCAGTACATCTCATGCCAAAACTCATCTCTGGCACATGAAACCATCTGCTTGTTACAGCAGTCTTCAAAGAAGTTATAACTATTTTATTTTTTAATTTAGTTTTACAATAAGAAAATCAGAAGAGGGGAAAAGTAACTAAAAAAATCTGCATGTAACTAAAAAACAAGATTAAAATTTCTCTGGTAAAACCGACATTAAATTCTGTGATTACATTTTTATAGAGTATAGCTTGTATGAAAAATGTTTTCCAAACTATAAAAGATTTTCAGGAAGGACCAAAAAAATTTTCCTTAAAAATTATTTGTAGGATGTAGTTTGGGTGGAAAATGAAAGCACATCAATAATGGTGAAGTTTCTGAAGATTCTGAGCTTAACCATGGATTATGTTGTGATATAATTCTTCAGAGCAAACTGTAAGTTTTCTGTCAAATCTTATTTTAGTCCATTTGCATTTTCCAGAGATTTAGACAACTTATATATTAATTTATTTTAAAATTAGGTGTAAAGCATGCTTTAGTCAAGCAAACTTCATGAGGTTGTACCTCTATCTGTATATGGGTTAATAAATACTCTGTGGGGAAAAAAAATATCATCTCCAAAAGTAGCGGAAAAGGTTTTTTTGAGCGGAAGTAGAAGGATAAGAGAGACATATTAGAATTGGTATGTTTCATGATGTGACTTGGGGAAAATCCACAATAGATTAAATCTTCCTTTATTTTAACATACACTGCCAACAGAAAACTTACAGTGCACTGAGCTTTTTAAAAGCTTAGAGCTAGGCTTACAGAGCTAGTTTTCATGTCATTTTAAAGCACCTTGTGCCTAAACTATGCATTTCAGTTAAAATAAGCTGTTGTCAACAAGAATACAATTATGAAAGTTAAAAAGATAAGGTGCAGCCTCTTTACATGGATCCCTTGTACCACACACAGTTTCCAAACTTGTATTTGACAGTCCCCCTGTTATTAATGGCTCTAACTTTCAGGATATATACAAATTCCCAAATCTCCTTTACAATTTTATAGGATAAGTAAAGGATTCAACTTCATTTCTGACCAATTTATATGGAAATTACCCCACACTGGTTTAGCAGCAAAAATAACAAGTTGAATTCCTCAGAGCTATATTATATTTTTCCAACAGCTTACAAATGTATTGAATTTATAGTTTATTAGAGCTTTCACTTGGTATGTATATATGTAACCCTGTGGAAAAACAGGCATTGGGATTGTAAAATTATTTCAATGTTAAAGTGACGGCTTTACATTTTTTTGACTTAGTCTTTTACAGAGATGTTATTCTCTTCATCAACTGACATCAGCAAGGCCAGTAATTACTGAAGGCCCATCCACAAGCACATTCCAAAATAATTATTGTTCATATGGTTTTTGAGGATGGAATTATTAAATTTATTTGTAACCTAGGAGCTGTGAATCATTCAAGTTTCAATAATATTAGTCCTTAAATGTTTAGCTCAAAGGTAGTATAAAATATTACTGTAACATGAGGAAGATCATCCCAAATTCTGAGATTCTATGAGAATTCAGACTTCCTCTGCTTTCCAGGGCCATCTTCTCCTAGAAGTCCTTAAGCATAGTCATGAATTCTCAGTTCAGTTTTCTAGAAGAGGAAACAAATAAGTTAGTTGAATGTACCTTCACATATGAGATGATTTTTCGTTTGTCTAAACAAACAAATCAATTAAGGTTACATGTGAAAGGTTTCCATTTCAATTAAACACAACGCCGCTTCAAGATACCTGAAAATCTGCCCTCTTACACCAAGGAGTGGAAAATTCACTAAGAATTTGGAACTGCAGCTGGAATTCTTCAGAACAATCCCTGACCCCATGTCAGTGGTGTGCTGGCTCAGCAGAGCAACACTTTAAGAGCTGTTTTCCCCATGACTCCAAAAAATGTACAATTAGAGGGTTCTAAAATTATGTGCTGAATCTGGACAACTTTTATTATAAAAATATATTTCTCTCTGGATTTAGGGCTCTGACGACTCAGGTTTTCAAGCCTTCTTCAGTGAAGGCTCCAGTATGAATACTCATATTCAGCATTAAGTTTCCCATAAAGGAAGAGGGGACAGGTTAAGAGGTGCTGGGAGGGAGCTGAGCTACCCCTGCCCAGGGACAAGAGCTAAGCACAAAGCTCCTGGTTACAGAAGGCCATCCCTCCACCAGTTACATGGAATTTGCTCCACTGTGCAGAAGAGTTTAGAATTCATGGCTCCACAGCTGCAGCATGAGAGAACTTTGCATGGTAGCAGAGACTCATGGGGTTTCTGCTGCAGGACAGTTCGTGTAGTTTAAAACCAAAAGTACACAGACATGGTCAATGCAGGCACTGTGAACAGCTGTTGCCTAAGAGCTTGCACACCTTAACATAGCACAAGCTGAAACTGGCCACGGGACAGGAGAGCAGGACTCGTTTTGCAACTCTGTTTTCTCACTGAGTGTACTTGATCAGCTTCCTACGCATTGCTAAAGGAGATAGAACGCCAGGTACAAACATGCTGCAGAAGCACATAGTCCTTAAATTCTGGCTATGAGTAGACTTCTTCAGAAACAGACAGAAAAGCTGAAGAACACAGAAAATTCTTTAGTTGTTTCTGTTCTTGAAGGTCATCTCAAAACAATCCATGAATGAGTAAACAAAACATGGGGCTATGCTATCTCTGTGTTTCACACTGACACTGGTATTACCACTGGTACAAATCCTGGTGTCCAGAACTCAAAAAGAATGTTGAAAAACTGAAGCATTTGGGAAAGAGCCACAAGAATCATCCTAAGACTGGAAAACCATTTTAAAATGAGATTCCAGTTGCTCCATTTGTTTTGTTTAAGCAAGAGATTATTAGATGACCTGGTGATGGCAAAAAAGTACCCATAGAAAACACATCACAGGCTCTTTGTCAACTACATAAAGATATAGGAAAACCTAATGGATGAAAACTGAAGCTAGACAAATCCAAACTAAAAGTAACGTACCATGTGTTTATTCATCGAAGCTCTGAATCACTAGGACAACATACTACAAAAATTGCTGGAAAGGGTGCTTTTCTAAAAACTGATTTCTGACTGAACCTGTGACTGGATTGAGAATGCTACAGAGATCAGAACAGATGATCAAAAAAGGTTTTCAAGAACAGCACTGTTCAGAGAGAGAGGGAGAGAACACAGCCATGCAAGAGCAAGTAGCAGAACACTGAAGTTCACAGAAGCTTCACGTAAAATACTAAAATAAATGGTTTGATTTAAAAAAACCCAACTTTGTCCTTGCTGACAAGGGGAAATTTCCATTTGCTAGTGCAAAGAATGAGCAAAATGTGCGTAACTGCCTGAAAGCCTTAATAGTGCAATCTCTGGTTTCATCAGACAGTGCAGCAATACCAGTGCTGCTGCTGACAGCTCTGAGCCTGGGGAACTCCCTGGCAGATTTGCAGCCTTTGTGGGTGCTGTATTGTTTACAAAGGCATGGGCTGGGCCCAAAGAGTGGTGATCAGCGACAGGAGTGTAGTTGGATGCCAGTACTTAGTGACGAATGCCAGGGATCCCCACTGGGGCCAGTCCTGTTTAACACCTTTAGCAATGACCTGGATGATGGGGCAGAGTGCACCCTCAGCAAAGCTGCAGATTACACAAAACTGGGAGTGGCCAATGTGCCAGAGGGTGGTGCTGCCATCCAGAGGGACCACAACTGTCTGGAAAAATGGGCTGACAGGAACCTCACGGAGTACAGCAAGGGGAAGTGCCAAGTCCAGCACTGGAGAAACAACTCCAGCCACCAGTATGTGCTGGGGCCTGCCCAGTATGTATCTGGACATCCTGGTGGACACCACGTAAACATAAGCCAGCAATGTGCCCTTGCAGCAAAGGCCCATGGTATTATGGGCTGCGTTATCCCTTCCAACAGGGTGAGGGAGGTGATCCTTCCTCCCTGCTCAGCACTGGAGAGGCCACACCTGGAGTGCTCTGTCTGCTTCCGGCTACATGAGAGACTTGGACAAACTGGAGAGAGTCCAACAAAGGGCCACAAAGATGATTAAAGGACTGGAGCATTTCTGAGGAGAGAGAAACACTGGCACAGGTTGCCCAGGGAGGTGGTGGAGTCTTCCTCCTTGGAGATACTCAAAAGCTGCCTGTACACCGTCCTGGCTTCTAAGTGTCCCTGGCTGAGCAGGGATATTGGACCAGATGACCTGCAGAGCCCCCTTTCAACCTCAACCACTCTGTTTCTGTGGTTTACCCGCAGGAGAGAAAACTATACCATGAAAACTAGCAAACATTAAAAAGCTAGAACAAATTCAGCTAGTTCTCCTAAGATGCACACACATGCAAACTCTCTACAGACTGACAGAGGAAAAAAATGTAAAAGCCAAGAGTATACTAAGCTAACAAATCAGGTATAAGGCTGAAGTAAGCAGACAGTAACTAGAGAACACTCACTTGATCTGATGCTTAGAGAGCTGAGAAAAGGCAAGACCAGAGTACAACTGTCCTTCAGCTGAAGGAAGTCAAGGTAGATGTTACAAAAATATCGTAGTAAGGTGCTAGTAGATGTTAAATATAGGTGACAGATGGCACTCTAAAAAGGATGTGATAGGAAAAAATTTCTCATGGCACAAGGGGAATAGGGAGTCTAGAAGCAGTGAAAATGGCTCAAGAGGAGTGAGAGGGTCAAGGAGACGCTTCCAAGCTATCCAGCCTCACCCACTTGTGTATGCTCAAAATTATTTATCCTGCATCACATTTCATAGATTTAAACATAAATTGCCACATATAAAGCATATTACATATAAAGTCAAATTGACCAATACTTTCTTGTATTGACAAACTTTCAAGGCAAAGAATTTCATGTCCTGTCTAAATAACACAGTAACACTACCTACTGGTTGAAACAGGTGACACCCAGTGTATATGTTTTATTGAATGCACATCTTTACCTTCGCTTTCTTTGGAGATACACATGTACCAACCACTGGGCAATAAATGGCCATACAACAGCAAAAGCTAAAATACCAGGAGAAATTTCAAAGGGCCACCATGATGGTTTCTAAGGAAAATAGAAAAAAATTCTAGTCAGCAATCTATGTGCACATATTGAACACCACCTGTATACTTCTCATCACTTCAAATGCTGCAATACCAAAGCGGAAAATAATAGTAAGACCAGAAGAAAAGATTAATCTATCAAGTAATTTCCTTAGACAGATTATTTTTTATCTCCCTAGTCAAGGAAGAGACAATACAAAAAGCATGTACCAAGAGATAGAGATAAAATATTCAATTTATCTTTTTTCACAGTTCACACTTTTTACAGATCATAAAAACAGTATTTTACCTTGACAGAGGAGGCGGGCTGGTAATTTGACTGTAGTGTTGCAGATTTTGCCTTTAAATACAAACAAAGGCTGGTAAGTATAAAAAAGGAAATTGCAATTAAAATTTTTCTGCTTCACAAAACAAGAATATGAGGTTTTTCATCTTGTGATGGCTTTGCAATCTGTATATATCACAGTTTAATGCACAGAACCACCCCCATGTGATCCCACATAGCTGCTAACTTACCTCTTATGTTTCCACTACTCTTTATAGTAATTTTATCATATCTCTGTGTCTTAGAAAATGAATCAGTGTCACTTACTGGACCTCTTTACAGTTTTTGAAGGCTCCCCTGCTCAATTTCTCAACTCTGGTCTAGTCCCAGTTCCAACCCAGAGCAAAAATCCCAGCAGCTTAATTTGCATGACTGCACGTCTCAACACCAGTCTATACTAAGGTCAAAAGCACTGTTTTAGTTTGCCCTGGGCTACAGCTAAAGCCATGTCTAACACCATAAAGGAAAGAGAATACTCTGTTCCATGTCTTCCAGGCAATCCTGAAAATGGAAGTCTAAGAAACTTTTCAAGACTATTCCCATACACTATTGTGGTGCTTTCACAAAAGCAAAGCAGCTGGTTTTCTAGGTCTTTCTTAATTTATGTAAGCGTGAAACAGAAGCTTCTGTTTCTCCTTAGGTAAGGACAGCAAGCACAGCATGAACTGCCGGGGAAGAATCTTCTACTCTTTCTTCATATATTGCTCAGGAAAATAAAGAAAATCAAACTGTATTTAACCAAACATTAGATTCTTGAGTATCTGTGATGCAGCAAAATTATGGTTTTAATAAATCCTTTTCCATGGCTGCCTTAGATTTGGAACATGTGCATCCCATAGGATACTGCTTGTACAGCTTGCTTATTCTCATGTAGATCAAAATGTATCAGCAAGTCAAACAAAACCAAACATTTTCAGGTTGCTGGTTCAACTATATTCACAACATGTTCTATTCTCCCAAAGAATACAGTATTTCCATTGAAACAGGAGGAGAAAGAAACACTGTATCAATACATGTCTACACTTGCTTAAGAGTTCTACTAATTGGATGAGCACACATGTACAATTTCAATAAAGCTGGATTACTTCACGAGGAAAGGAAGCTATGAACAACCAAGTCTTTTGCTAACTGAAAAATGGAATCTGAAGTTCTGCCTGCAAACATTTACCATCTGAAAGATGAAGATAATTTCTCACTTTCTTTGAAAGAACTTTGAATTCTCTGGGAATATGTACTACTAACATTAACTATGGAATCTCCATACAGAGACCATGTAATGTGTATCAATAACTATGTCTGATCAGAAATCAGTGAAATAACATATGGTTAATTTCTAGGTCAAAATGCATGGTTTTGCTCATAGGTACCAGAGTCCTGAACTGTGCTCCTGAGAGTAGGTACCAATAGGAAATTTTAAGTTGGACTCAGCTACAGAATATAACTGAAATGGCTTTACAGTTTCAGAAAGTATTGTCTGAAATTTTAATCTGAAAAAGCAAACAAATATCCAAGGACATTTAATAAAAGGTGATCAAATAACTCCAAAGAATAGTACCTGGGATGCTGCAACGGCCTCCAGCATATGCAGCCTCTGCAGGACATTCTGCATGTCCTCCTGCAGCCGCATCAGCACCACTGCAATCTGCTCATTGAGGCTTCCCCGGGGACCTCTGTCAGAGCCCCAGCGCTCGCCGTCCCCTCCACTGCCCATCTGGCCACCCTGGGAACCGTCTCCTAAAGGCTGAAGTCTATGCCCTGTTTTGAGGGAGGAAAAACAGAAACACAAAACACAGAATGGGCTATGAGTCTACTGAAAATGTTTAACAGTTCAGTTTCCTCCCTCAGTTTTCACCCTGGAGTATGGTACTCCTCATCACAGGCTATATTCAGACAGTTCAGCAGCACTGGGAGGTCACTGAAATGTCATCTGAGATGTTTCCCTAGAGCCTCAGTGTGACAGTATCATTCAAATTTCTAGAACTGCAAAAACATTTAGAAAAAGCTGTTAATTCACAACCAGTCAAGTTCAGCAGTAAATTCTGCCCTAGCAAAAAGTAAGATCTGTCTTAGTATGTGTTTTAAGTTTGGCAAAGTGTCCAGCTGGAAAACAAAGATCTCTGGAATACAGTGATGAGAAAAGATAATTATTTGGAATCTACAATACTTGCTTAAACTAGATACAACTACCACTAGCCTGTCATGTTTCTGCCTGTAAGTAGCAAACGTCAGTAAAACAACAAGAAAGAGAAGAGGAGATAGTTAACTATACTATGTCCTTCATAATAGTTTTCAACATAAATGTTTTATTTGGATTTTCTTTTTAAATTTTCCATCTGATTACTTACAGATGCTATACAAAAAGGCATGCTATATATAAATAAAATACTTTCTGCCTTTTTTTTGGTAAGTACAAGATAAACTAGTTTTATCCTTTACAGATCATACCACTGGAATATGGTGCTGCTTGTAGGTGACAGTTTTAGAAATATTATGGAATTAAAAAGCACAGAGGTTCAACATAAATTGCACATCTGGGCTATTATGTGATTAAGCATCATTAAGTTTTAAGAATCATAATGGATAGTATCAGGATCACTCAAAGGTGTGGCTAACATTCCAATTATATACAACACAATGTGTCACTGTTACCTTTCCAAGGCATTCCATGGTTTCAAATAAACCACCACAGAGACATAATGCATATGTATTTAACAGTAAATATGTAACTTCTAAAGAAACTCTTCTCAGGCACAGACTGCTTTTGAGGATTACATTTCTAAAAACCCAGGTGCCATAAGCAGCAGCTGGAGTATAAGTTACCCACTGTAATTAGCATTGTCATCTATTTTTATTGTGAAGAGCAGAAGCACTATACACATGACTGTCCCACTGGACAGGTGCTTCTCAGGCACCAGTAACTTATGGCAGTGAGGAGAGTGGGGAACACAAATGCAGGGTCACAGTACCTCTCCCTCTTCTGACATTGTAGAAATCTGCTTTTTCTCCACCTTTTTTCTCCTTGTGAGGACCCCCATTACTGGCTTTGCCATCTTCTCCTCCACATTTGACTTCACCTTGTTCTTCAGCTACTCCCTCTCCAGTATTTCCAGGTTGGAGATTCCCGTAAGTTATGCAAGTGCGCCTTGGAAAATCCGTATTTTCTAACAGAAGACTGTGATCTACATCCAAGAAATGGGATGAATGCTTTAAAGATCCTTTAGCTGATGTGATGATCTCCAAGGGCTACAAATTAACATTAGCAAGTAATTAAATTCTGCAAAATATGACAGTTAAACATTAAAAAGGAAAAAAATATCATCTTTACTTTCACATTAAGAAAATACTTTGCCCAGAATTAAGACTTTTCTTTTGAGGGCAGCAGTTGTTTTCCTGTAGAATTTACTTATTATTGTCTAAATGTCATTTCCAGACTGAGAAGGCATTTCAGGCAAATCTCACAACAGTGATACCACAGGAATTTCTTTAGACATTTCCAACATACACTAATAATAATTACTAAAATAGAACATTAAGGTCTAAAACCATTCAATTTTCCCCTGTAAAACTGGCTTTGCTTCCTAGACAGTGAAACAGTCTCTTCACTTGAATTTGGGACCCGCAGTCAGAAGGCCCATGCTGTCAGCAACCTTGGGTAGGCAGTGTTTGCACTCACAGCAAAGAGAGCACGCTGCTTTATCATCAGCCTGCTCAAAACAGCTTGGCTGCAGCCTGTACCTCCCACCAAACAAAGGCAAGGCAGAGTATTCTATCGACTTTTCACTCAAAACTGGTGGTACCACAGGAGGACATTAAAAAAGGATGACACAGGGGCTGTTCAGGTTCTGAGCCAGGACTGTCTTACAGTGGGTGGTTCAAGCAGCCCTTGGCACAGGGCAAGGACAGGCCCTTGCACAAGGATGTGCTGAAGCAGACTGGGGACCTCAGTTAGCCGAAAAATAACTTCATGGAGAGGCCAAAATAATCAAAAGGCTGGGCAGAGAAATGGAAAATGCTGCCCAGATTTGTCAGATAGCAGTTCTAGATCATCAGAACTGAAGGGCAGAGTGCTTGCTACATCTTTTCCAAGAAACAGCTGTATTTATTTCTTGAAGTGAACCTCTTCTAGTTTGAATTGATTCACCTGTAGTTCTACTTGTGTATTTATTTACATACACCTAAACATTTGTTATTTTGTGCAAAGCTAGACCTTTCCTCATGCAGGTTGGGAAACTCTGACAAATTATCCACCCACTTCAATTAAAGAATCTCAAACAAGCTTGAACGATACACAAGATTGGGAAATCAGCTAGATAAGACAGCTTGCAGCACTTCTATCAAATTACATTTCCCAACATGCTTCATTACTGGGCAGAATTTTAACTTGTTAAAATTAATTCTCTACATAGTCAGGAAAGAGCTAGACAAGAGAATAATGCAATACTCGAGTGCTTATTGGCCTTTCTGATCCCGGGCACCATTCACATGTTCCTCTCCAGACTTAGGAAACGAGGTGTCTGAGTACAGTCTACAAAGCCCACACTTAGCCTGGGCCCCTGAAGGACGCCTAGGCCAGGAAGCCACCTGAGACTACAGTTACGAATAGTAACAAGCAGGAGCACAAATCCAGTCAAAACTACAGCAGCACAGTTGGTGTTCACCTTTTACAGGAAACTCAGAGATGTACATTACGAGTGAAGAGAATACAAAAGAGCGCAGAAATCCTTGTTATGCCCCACTTCAGACCTAGGCCACTTGTAGGCACTGGCCTACAGGCCACCTGCTAATGCTTATTCTTTATTTATTCTACGAAACAAATGCAGAATTCATCAGGCCAGAAAAAAGGCAAGCAAAAAGTGAATTGTTACAAAGATACTTCCCGTTTCTTAAAAACAGCTGAATTCTGATCCCTACATATGTTATGAGACCCTAAATTAATTTGTGGGCACAGACTTTAGTTTCTTTGTACTGTTCCTTTTTTAACAATTGTTTCTTTGTACTGTTGTTTTTGAAGCCTTCTCCTCACATAAATTCTCTGAGAGCTTCAAGGCTTTTACATCAGCAGTAACCAAGTTGTAAAATGCTGACAATAAAAGGAACAAACCCCTATAGTTCAAAGAGAAGGACAGCATGCATGTGCCACGTCATTCACCTCTGCATGTCCATGTTGACCTGATGGAGAGGAACCTATTAAAAAATAAGCAGCACACCAGCTTCAAAATACACCCAGGAATACTAAACCCCTACCTCTTCTAGTCCAAGCTGCTCCATAGAGTCACAATAAACTTCACTGTCCGAATCACTGGTTAAGTGCTGGGCTGCTGAGATCTCTTCAGTATTCTCTTCACTTGGACCTGCAGGGAAAGGGGGATTAGCACACATGCCTTGTAAATGCGAGTCAGTTGAGCCAACCCTGGCAAAGACTAGAGCAGTGAGTTAAAATGTGTAGGTAAGCATCAATTACGACCCGTCTATCTACAACTGTCATCCTAAACTTAGATTATGAATAAAGATGTTATATTAATTTAGGAATTATATAAAACCTTTACGCTGGGAAACCTATACCTCGTATTGACATTTCTGCATTATAAATTTTAATTTGCCTTTTTCATTACCCTCTCCTTCCTAAGCTGAGTATAAAGTAGTTTTACCTACAGTTACATTAGTATTAGAAGTATATATTCAGATCCCGGTTTCAACAAACTGGCATTTATACAATGTTCAGCCTTTCAGAATGATAAATCAGATATAAGTGATTTTTGTTTTACTACAAATTCACTTTCAAAGGCAAATAGTATTTGCATAGGTAGCATAATGATATTACAAGAAAACAGTTCTATTTCTGTGGGTTTGAGCCTCTGTCTCTGAATTCATCTCTCTTTCTGTAGAACATAGTAAAAAAAAAAAAAAAAGCCTTATTTTAAACTGGAATTAATTTTTTTTTTTTTAGTATTCTGTCTTCAGGTTTCTGCAACTGAAAGACACCATTGCAACTCTCTGAATCCCGGGATTAAGCTTTCAAGAAACGAATATATTTCATGAAAAACATGTGCAAATGAAAACATGGTCTTGGAAGGACAATACCTTGGTGAGCAGCATTATGAGCTATTTCTAGGCTTGGCTCCATTTTATTTGTTTCTTCCTCTGGGTTCAAGCCATTCAAGGCAGATTTGGTCTGGATGCCATTCTGCATATCTGGGATAAAGCTGTCCTTGTAACAGCCATTACTAACAATACTTCCCAAATCCTTAGCAGCTGCTGATTCAGGTTTCACATTCTTATAATCTGTAAAAGAAAAGAAAACTTTGCAAAGTGAAAGCTCTACACCTAATACCTCAAAACGTATTTCTTCAAGCAGCTAACTTGCTAATGGACTGTATGTATAATGTATCTGCAGACCAAAACATGTAAATGCTCCTAGATTCCCATTTGTATGGATTGTTCTGTCCTTGTAAAAAGCACAAATATAAAATTTAATTTGCATAAAGAGCAGCTACTTTAAACATAAGTAAGTAAATCCACAGTACGTCTCTCTGCTAAACTAAATAATAATCCTAATGTCCTTGGAGAACATCTGCATAGAATCCTAAGTATGTAATTTCATTTGGTTTTCACCAATGCTGTTATTCCAGCATCCAATTCTTTATGGACCCTCTAAATGAATCTCACTGAAAGTTCTGTTTTATTTTCTCTGAAGAAAAAAAAATTTCAATTCTACTCTTACAGGCCATGTAGCCACTCACAGGTCTTACAAAAAAGCACTGGCAACAAAACCCAAAACAATGCAGGGTATAGATGTTTAGATAACCTTCTGACAGAACTTGCTAGGCAAGTCAAAAATCATATGGCATAGTTTACAAATTTGTACTAGTTTTAATTCTTACAGCCTAGCTTGAAACACAGACATTTTTCACATATGCATTCATGTGTATTTGCATCTAATTCTCTTGAAAAAGTACAGCATTCATGATACTTAGCCACTTAGGTGGCTAAGAATAACTCTAGGAGACACAATGGTCGGGAAAACTTACCCTTTCCGTTTATGTGCAGTTCTTTTTCTTCCTCTTCGCGAAGCCCTTCTTCTTCTGATTCTGCTCCACTATCACTGCTTTCAGCTTTTCCATTTACAGCCTTTATATTTGGAGTGGAATTCATAACATTACTAAGGTCTAAGAAAAAAAGCAAAGGAAAAAAGATATATTTTAAAAGAAACAAACATACACTACCACTACCACCCTCAAAACTATCAGTCACAGTTCTACGAAAGCATTTCCATATTAGAAGATGTACCAAATAATGGCAGCTTATTTCTGTAAGCTCTTTATTAATTGGTTTAATGTTTCTTCTTTGTGGCCTGTCACTGAGTGCCTGACTGCTGGTGCAGATATTCTCAATGACTCTGAGACAGCCCCCAGGGAAGAGACTGCAGCCACTTTCAGGAGTCTCACACCAAGCCTATTACAGTATTTAGGTTACAGCTGCAACTGGGACTGATGTGGCCGTGTTCTTTTAAACCCAGAAGTCAGTGTTTTAACAGAATTTCCCTTTTGGGCTGAAATGCTTCAAAACTGCTCACAGTTCAAAGGCAAATCTTGAAACATTCTATTCAATTATGTGAACAACAGAATTCTGAATAAGGTTAATACAATATTCCACACATCTGCTGCAATTTAGGCAGATGTAAAATATGGTAAGACTTATGTTTACGCAGATCTTTACCTAGCAAAGGACGCATGGAAATAAGTTCTCTGATTTCAGTGAAAATGTTGATGAAATTAATATACACACTGAGCTTTTTTCTCATAAATATTTAAAAAACAAATATTGAAATAGACAAAGTAACTACCAAATCCTTGTTTTCCACATCTTTAATCCAAGGATCACAATTTACTGTAACTGTACAAAGAACTGAAAGGTAAAGAGTCTTTAAAAATATGAAGTATATAAAGGACAATTCTACCACCTCCTGTAAAAAAAGTTACAGTCAAATACATCTTCATGATCATTTAAGCCTCCTATGTCAGGACAGAGTATAAAGGTACAGTTTCTGTGAGACACAGTTTATATGTTGGCTCCAAGGCTGAGATCTGACTGTTTTAATTGTCACCACAGCATTTCATTTGTATAATTTCTACGTTCCCTTGTCAGAATCTTGAAAGATTTATTCTTACATTTAGGCTTAACATTAAACAGCAAAATAATATCCAATTACACTGGAGTTGCCAAACCAGCTTCACTACTTTATCTGCTGCATGGTAATTTAAAGCTAAGGCTTTTTTCTACTTTAACCTTCCAATGAAGAGCCTTCCCACATTTCTCTAGTTTCCAAGCTTATCCACAGCACTTAAAATAAAGAAAAAAAGGTAAAATAACTTATTGTGTAGTAACAATGAATATGTTAAATATTAAGTTCACCTTAGTTTAATTGCAAGGTAATGCTTCTATGAGCACCCTGTATCATTGTTTTGGATTGATTTAATCCATGTCTTATCTGAAGATTAAAGAAACCCTGCTTTACTGTAAAATGAGAATTGGAAAAGCAATTGTCTGTCTTGTACAGTACAAGAATATAAGCACCTGCTCATTTTCTCCTCGTTGAAGGACACTTCTTATTTGCATGGAAATTTGTTTCACAAAAGAGAAATCCCAACATATTCCCATTTCTTTTCACACAAGTGTGTTTCATTAATTGTGAATCCAAGTTCTCAAGATGTTTTCTGAGAAGCAGCAGCATAATAAGGATAAGGCAGCAGTTATGTCCTCACAGCATGAGCATTAGGCACAGACACAGCCCCCTTGGCACCGTAAGGCACACATCACCCTTCCCTTTGAACAACAAGGGAGTGGGGACACAATCAGCCATGTGTCCTACCCAGCTGTGGGAGTGAACAGGAAAGACAAGACCAGGAGGAACATGGAGCTGTGAAGGCAAATTAAAACTGTAAAGCTCTTCAGTCTACCAATGATACTGTAAAAAGCCCCGATTATGCCATAACCTTTTTCCTAAGACTTACTTCTTTTCTTTTTGAAAGGAATGTCTGTGAACATTCAAGCATGTTGTTTCTTCACTTTCAGTAAGGAGATTGTTCATTTGGGGAAACTTCTAAGTGATATATCACATACATTTAAATTAAGAGGAGGAACTGGGAGAACATATCAACAGTTACAGATTTATGGTATCACACCGTAGGACACCTGAATAACTGAAATCCATCAGGATCATATTTCTTCCACAAAGTCATTCTTAGCAACAGTGCTCCCAAAGACCATAAAGAGGCATTGCTTTGATGCAGACTCTAAGAACAAAACCCTATACAGTTTGGCCACGTGAAAGGCCAGGCCTAATTGTGTGCTTTTCCTCAGAACCCTTACACTGCTATCCTCATCAGGTCCATCCCCAACCGCTTTTCCTTCATGGTAAAACCACAGTTGGCTGCCATCCTCGTTGCTCTGAGTATCTGCTAAGGAACCAGATATGATGACTAATCCTGGGGGTGACAGGGTTAAAGACTAAACACAGCCAACTAGCAGTGATTTCTACATCCCCTGTTCGTAGGTTAATGGCTGTTCCATGAGGAATTCTTAATGTGAATGACACAAGTTTAGCAAGCTTTTAAAATCTTACTTGGTTTGTGCTAATCCCACACAGCCACCCCTCACCCCTTTATTTCATTTACTCACTTCAACTGCATGCAAAATGTTAGGAGCTTTTTCTGTTGCCCTAGTTTAGATACCATAGAATTCCTCTTTGTTTATTACTTTCATCTCACTACATACAACATCAAACTGTGAGACTTGTGACAGTTTTTATAATCAAAGCTGTACTGCTTTTTAGCCATAGAAAGAGTTCTATTCTGTAAAAGCCTGGAGTGTGGGTTTGGGATTTTTAATGCTGAACAGTAGGAGCTGTATAACAGTAACAACACAAAACAGAAAGGAGGAGGATTTGACAAAAAAGAAAAAAAAAAGGCAAGAGGGAAACGATGTGAAGAACACAGATGCAGCTTCTCTACAAGCTTTCACTAGATGTTTATTTTCTACTGTCAGCTCTATTAAGGGATTTCCTACAAGCCATTCTAAATATATTTCTTTAAAGGGAGCACTACAATTCTTTTCAATGACCTGTATAATGGAGCTAAGTTTCTCAAAAGTAAGTATGTGATTTCTAACTCTCCACATATTTTGAGGCTGTTTTTGTTACCCAGATGGGAGTTCAGAGCTTAAATGCCTCTGGAGATCTGCCCCAGCTTGAAGGTCATTTTGCAAAGAGAACCTTGCCAAGCAGGTTTTTCCTCAAATGCCTTGTATTTTTGTTTTATGAACAGGCACATAATTCTTATACAAAATTAACATGCATTGCTGGAGCTGTACTGATGGTTAGCCCAGTACACCACAGTATCATTCTCATACAAGTTCTACAGCCTCTCACATGCTTTGAAAATACCAGTGATCAGGAGCCAGTCTACAACAGCACATAAAAGACATGATAAAATATTTAGCTAGCTGTGTACACCCTCATTGTTTAATAAAAATTACATGCTTTCATGAAATACCTTAACTTTATTATCTGCTCAATAGCAGCAAAATCTTAGCCACTAGAAGATTATTTCCATGACCTACATTTGTATCACCTTGTATAGGGATCTCCCTGCACGCCTGTGTTTATGTTAAGTCTCCAGGAGACCTATATGCTCTACCAAATTGTTTTGATAATCAGGCAACTATAATTATTTTCTAGCCATCACCCCTTGATGTTTCATGCTTGTTACTGATCCAAGCAGGCTCTCTGCTTCAATTCCAAGTTTGTGCAACCATGTTCTGCCGTTTCCAATACACTTGGTTACACAAATCCCCACCTCATTTTGAAACTGGTGTACCAAAATACTGCAAGGAGTGACTGCAGGAGACACAAGAGGTATATGCAAGCGTGTGGGAGCAATAAGCTCTTCAACTAGAACAAGGGTTTCTATACCCTCATTTCCTTGCATTCTTTTTAATATAGGACACTACAAAGAAACTTCCAGGGGCCCAGCCTGCTCTGTAACATCTGTTCTACACTACTCAAACAAGCAGCCATCAGAAATAAAAAGAGATTTTAGAAGAGTCTGTCAGAAATATGGACTGAAAAATCTAGAATTAATCACTTTAACTACCACGGGTTTATTTCTTTTAAATTTAAGTGCATTAGGTACAAGTTCTCTGAAAAATGTACACCCTAAGCACACATACTGGGGCAGCCACATCTTCCTCTATATCGTTTTCCTTTTTTTTTTTGTAGTTTAGTCTTCTTAAACTTTACTATAACAGAGAAAGAAGCCTCTCCTCATTTTCATTTTTCTTTTAATATACTCCAAAAGATTACAGCCTTGTTTTGTCAGCACTGCTCTCTCTGCTTATGTGCTTTTCAGGCTGTTACACCCAAAGAGAAGCCACTGTATTTAATAAAACAATTCAATCAACAATACTCATATCTTTATTTACCATTAATAAACATTAAAACAATAGTTTGTGAATAAGAACAAACACAGAAAACAGCAACTTCTCAGATATTTATATTAACTTGCAAAGTACAGTATTTAGGATTACTGACTAGTCATCCCAGACCTTTACACTTTTCAGTATCTAATGGATATTATCTACGGAGTTTGTCATCTCCATCCATATCACCAGTACCTTTTCCCTTGAATTTTCAGAATATGTGCCATATAAATAAGGATACCAGGTTTTGGGGTTGACTTTGATATATTTCCCTCCCTGATGCTCCTCAGCCTTCTGCAGTGGAGACAACCTGCTTGGGATTTCCTGGCAGAGAGACGCCCAGGGAGAACAGCAGCTGCTCCACAGGCATTCCCAGCGCTCGCGGGTAGTTCCACGAAGGCCCCCGGATGTCCAGAGCACAGGGCCACCAAGCACACGCAGCTCGGTTACGCACTGCACGTGCAGCAAGACCAATGGATGCAGGCTTTACCAGCTTACTGTCAGCACCTGAGCCAACATGTGAGAATGAACAACAGCTGCTTCTTAGATATTGTAACTTGCAAGCATAGATCCAACTAGGATCCAGGATGTCCCAAAGTCCAGTACTACTTCCCTCTGGGAGGAGCAAAACTTGCTAAGCTCTCTTCTGTGCAGAAGAGATACAGTCATCATTTGGAACTTTCACTTTGCATGGCAAGTAGGAAGGAGCATTATTGCACTCTTGAGTTTTGTCCCAGAGAACACGAAACGTGAGCACAGTGAACTTAGAACCCTATAAAGAAAACTGAATTATGCTTGAAAACAACACAAGGCCACATTGCTGAGTCACATATTGTAGCCCAAATAAAAAATTGTTTTGCCCTGTACAAGAAAAAAACAAACAAAAATGAAATAACATTAAGATCATATTCTCCTGCCATGTGCTGCAAGCCTACCATCTGAACTGCCTTTTACAAAGCCCGTATCAAACACGGCCTCAGAGGCAAAACAAATGGCTTTTTCATGCATCTTAAGGGCTATAATTAATTATTTTTGCTATACAAAGTTAAACATGAAACACCAGTCCGTGTCCACTGGGAACTTTTCTGACAGCAATCAAGATACGACTACCTACATTTGTCCTTCCCCAGCTTCTCATACCTCTATCCACTGCTTCTTTGTAGCTTGTCTTTGTAGAACAGAGCTGTGTGAAATATGGATTTCAGTTCTTTCATCAGAAGATCTTTACTACCATGAGCCAGCTAAAATGTAAGACACCAGAATTTTATAGCAAGTGGGTACATCTTTTAGATTATGAAACCTTAAGAGCTTTTGACATTTACTTTCCCTTTTGCAGGGAAATCTTGTCTGGCTGGAAGGAAAAAACCCAAGTTCAACAACCAATTATGCACCAAAACTGTTACTGTTGACTCAACCCAGCATGAATCACAATACAGACAGGCTTTTCTTTCTATGGAAAAAATCTTCTCATAGCTCCCTCCACTTCGAAAGAAACAATTTTTAATCTTACATTTTCACTTTTGGATACTTTGCTGCTCACCCTGAGGCAATATATTCTCTACCACTCTGACTGAGAGGGGAGCTGTTGAAATACTCAGACTTAGAGCTACACTGATGCTCTGCCCTAATTTCCAGAACTGTTAGACAGCACTGACATAAAGCCATCAGCTTGAAGTCGAGTCGCAAAGGAGGCTGAGATTTGGTATGTAAAGCATGAAGCAGGTATAGATTGCAACAGGACAAGCCATGGCTTGTTGAGACACTAATTCCACATCTCACTGAGATTCTCCACTGACTGACACTTGCTGGCCCAGCCCTTAATCTTTTATAATAATCCCACCCTGAAGCAACTGCTGGAGAGAATGTTCTAGACACTTCTGAAGGTTAAACTACTGAGATATTAACAAAAAAAATTGTATAGTAAGTTTCACACTAGCCTTTCTGAATATCATCTGTAACCTTGATTATACCTGTTAATTTATCACTGGAAACTAGAAGGGGAGAAAAGTTTAAAGGATGGGATTTTAAAAACCTCACTCACCCACACACCCAGCAACTCCTCCTGCCTCAATGCACCTCCTCACTATGGTGCAGCCACTAACAGAACCTAATAATGCACTGCACTTCAGAGCAACATGGATTTTAGCTCTTTTTCCCCTTCTTATGAATGACTAAGAAGATTCACCAACATTGAGTTCCTTAAAAATTCCAGTGAAGAAAGGTGGAAGGAAAGGGAAGGAAATCTGTTAAGCAAGTATCTTTGAAGTCAAACAGCCACGAAAAAGTGAGCTTATGAAGCAAAAAAGAGGGTGTTTCAGAGCAAAGGCTCACACATGGGTAGGAAGAGCCACGAAACGCCCCATTAGAAAGCAAAGATGTTGAAAATAACCTGATAAGGTCTTTTAAACTAGTCATATGCAATCAAAAGAAACGCAGTTGGAAAATACATTGTGTTTTAAGAGTAAGAGAAGTATTTCTACCTGGAAAGTAATAATTAGAACAGGTTTCCTTTTTTCAAAGCTGACCTACGTCCTGTACTAACTACTGCTTTTGAAATACAAATGTTTACATGTATTTGCTTGTTCTAAAAGCACACAGACCTCAGTGAGTATTGTCTTTTAAACCTAGCTCCCATATCCAATGCAGGAAGACACCAAGCAGATTGTTAAAGTCTGCCTGTGAGCCAGGCCAGCTTCTGCCATTCACACAAGCAGCGTCCTGCATGGGCTCCTCTTTAACAGCCCATGCTGCCATCAGCATTGCCCAAAACCAGCATATGCAGCAATACACAGCACCTTGCTTCAATAGACCTTCATCTGGTGCATCTGCAACACAGCTGGGAGCAAAGCTTTTGGGAGAGAAACGCTCCTTAGGAAGCCAAAGTATAAGAGTATTATAATGCTGAAACTTTCTCCAGCCTCTGCAGTACTTAGCTTGTTGTTACTGGAGGCAGCACTTCATTTACACAGACTTACTAACACCACTGCTACTCAGCATGCAGGTAAAGGGTCATCTTTATTTGGTAGGATTTTAGAACAGATTAACTGCCTTATCACAAAGCAGAAAGATTATACAGAAAAATTCTACTGGACAACTTGTACACAATTTCCAGATACTTTGCTTAGTTGTTCAGATACCTTAACTTAGTGTGGGCCTGTCAAGACAGGGATTTTCTTGCACCCCTTTGGATTTACTCTCATTCAGAAAAAAGAAACCATCCACAAACATTTCAGGGAAACATTCTGAAGCATGAATTGGTTCTGAAACTCTCAATATTTTCTGCCCTGTATCAGATCACTAGAGTGCCAATCCTAGCCCACCTTTGGCTTCTTCAAGTATTACACAAGAAAGCTTGAATGCCCATCTAAAAATTTCACATTTACTGAGCAATGGTGTTTTGAAGCTTCTTTGCCTTTTTAACATTGGCTTAGGTATCAGATTTCTTGTGCATTTACTAGCAAGTGCAAAAAGTTAAAATGCTGCTCCTCTAAAGCACCCTCCCACCTTATGTGACAGTCCCTCTAGTCTTCCAGCAGCTACAAACAAGAGTCTTTCTATAATGCTGCAAGAGTTACCTCTTCCCTTCTGCAGTGTTATGTCAGCTAAGAGCCCACTTTCTTCTTTGATGTCAAGTATTTCATGTACCCTAAAATAATTTGTCAATGACTTTTTCTGTAAAGAAGCACTTCATACCTGTCAGAAAGAGACTACTGACACAGCTCTCCAGAGAAGTCAAGCTTCTCACACAGCTGCAGGGTGACCCTTCCAAAGACTACCCAGGTTATATGCTTTCAAAATAACTCTTAGATTTGCTTGGCCTGTTGGAGGGAATTCTCTATTTTTCTTTCTTTACCAACACATTCAAGTCTGGATATTTATAACCCATGGATCCAGTAAGTTTGTCCTCATTTTCTAGTAGATGTTACAAGTATGCTGGCATGTCAGACTTCTGTGTTCTTTATTAAGGAGCCACAGGCTCTATTGATTCAGAAAGGCAGTACTTCAATGGTTTGTATTTAACATTTTCAAAGAAACCACAAAGACTAAAAATGCAATTTTAAAAGGCTATACTTTTCTGTTGAGGCCAATCTGCTAGAGACAATACACAATCCATAACTGATGTACACTGAACTCACAGACAATTCTCTTCCACTAATTCAAGAAACTGTTGATTTTGATGTAGTGGCATATAATTCTTAAACAATTAGATAATGATCTGCATACAGATTAAAGTTTGATGGAAGAATGGAAGGCAAACTCAAAACACAATGGACCAGAAGACGGGGTACAACATGAACCAAGGTAGTCAAGAGAAGGGTCCCAGTTTTCAGAACATTCCAACTGCATGCCCCTGAAAAACATACCTTCCACAATGGAATTTACAGACTCTAGGGGCTTGGGGGTGAGGAAAGAAACAGGACTGGATAAACTCACACAATCAAAACATAACTGCATCTCAGTTTTTAACAGTACTGTCACCAGTGTCTACATTATCTCAAACACAGACTTGGGTACATTGGTTCTATTCTTTAGTGTGTATCTGAAAGACTGAAGGTAATCATGCTTCCATACTTCTGTGAAATATTTTGATATCTGGATGGTAAACAACAATAATTATTTCCACCTTCACTTTTAATCAGGGAAGTGGTAAGAGCACCAAAGAAAGGGCTTCAAAACCTTAAATGCAATGGTAAAGTTGTAACACACAAGGGACTTTGCGAAAATTCTGTCCTAATTTATTGTGGCATAATCAGATATTGCACCTGTAAGCAGTATGAATGATGACATATCACCAGAATTATTGCAACAATGACAGAACAAGGTAAAGCTGAAATCTGCTACTCTGTTTAACTTACGCTGTCTTATGTTTAAGCTGCCTCTTTAAAAAACAAGTTTGCTAGATTTGTTATGGAAACAGGTACAGTTTAACTTCCATGATTCTCTGTGTATCTAGGCAAGTCATTTTTAAAGAAGTGGCTTCTGGCACTGTGCCATAGACACCAAGTCTAAGTAAATCCTTATTACACAGATCACTGACCTGAATCTACTGATACTGTTATATGCCTATCAATCCAGCTGTCAGGCAAACTTATTGCATCCCACACATGAAGTATACACAACTTCAGTTGAGAAAAAGTCAAACCCACTTTCAAAATGGCCATCTAAAAACTTCTACCATTACGTTTCCCCCAAAACAATGAAAAACTATTTCTGTTTCTCTGAGGTGTAGTAACAAAACCATGTTCCTTTAAGGTAGGGGGAAAAAAGCCACATACAAAAGGCAACTTAACCAGTTGACTCATACTTCTTAAAGACATTAACCAATTTATTTGTGCAATGGAATTGGTTTTTGAAATCAGTTTCAAGTTTTGCCCTGTTGCATTTCAGTTTTTAAATGTAATTTTAAGCCAGATTTAAACAACTGTAAGACTTACATGACAACCTTATGAACACATTACCTGCAACATAATAACTGGTATGATCAAAACAGTCTCACAATGGTATTGCTAAATGAAAATCAACACACTGATTT
Organism: Pachycephala philippinensis; assembly: GCA_013397055.1. NCBI lineage: Eukaryota > Metazoa > Chordata > Aves > Passeriformes > Pachycephala > Pachycephala philippinensis. The sequence continues at coordinate 82,276 of VWZT01013956.1, forward strand.
TTATGCAGCTGTGACACCACTAGGTTTGCCACCTGACAGTAATTTAAAATCTTTAAATATTCCTTTAATGAACTTGAGCCTCGGAGAACTTGTACGTATTAGAGAAGCCATGATTTAAAAAGCATGGGATTTGATTGTTAATATTTTTTAAATTTTAGGTTAGATGACAGAGCTGGATTACCAGAACTGCATTCAGTTTGATAATCCACAGCTACATCAGAATGTATCAGTACACGTTAGTTGTTCCTTTTCATAGTAGAAAGGCACAACCTAGATTTGGTTGGGAGAGTTGTTTTGTTTTAAATACTCTCCTTTCTTCAGGCTTCCTTCAGCAGCTCAAAAAGCCCGTTGACAAGGACTAAAGATACAGCTTCCTGGATCTAATAACCCCAAAAGTAAAATAAAACAAAACCCAGCCTAATGAGGTGGCAAGCTCAGAAGTCACAAGTGTTAGCAGGAAGTTCCTACAGCACCAAAACAATGGAAACGATGGATTTACACATAATTTATTATTCCTACCTTCCAAATACTTAGAGACTTTCTCCATTCGAACTGCCATATGGTAAAGAGAATGAACAGAGAGATGCAACATTTAGCTTTTAAATTATTTACAGAAAACAAGCCCCCAAAAACACTGAGTTATGATTATTAGTAGTACAAAGAAAGTTATTTGTCCGAACCTGATGTTAGGTCAGATCCTCTGTTCTTTTTATCTTCTACTATTTCATAGAATGGACCTATTACTTGTAGTAACTCTTCAACTTTGTCCGTCATTGGCATACTCTCAAGAATCTGCACAAGTCCAAAACATGAAGCATCTTATGAAACAGCATTTTAATAATTCATTCATTCATTTCAACTGATTTTAGAAACTGCTGGTCATTGTAAAGCTCAGTAACATTTCACTAAGTCACTAAACATGTTATTCTGATTTTTTAATTTTTTTTTTAATTACAAGGAAACAACAAAAAACTAAGTTATTGAACAAGAATCTTCCACTTATATTACATTTTTTTACCTGAAGACGAGATGAGAGGGCTAATGCATTTGCCAACACTAAACCACAGCCTTGACACAGTATTTATTAGTAGACCTTGGAATCCATTATTTCAGCAATTTCAAGCTAAACCATCTCAAAGTTCAAAAGGCTGCTGTTATCTGATATAATTATTTTATAGACAAGTCTTTCCACAGAGAAAATAAAACAGAAATACTTTTTTTGTCTTAGAGGATTCTTCGTACATCAAACCCTGCCATCTTCAACAGAACAGAGCAGATCAGAAGTGCACTACTAGGTGCTTCTAAACCCAAACAAAAAAATGGACACAATACAGCAAAACTGGGACAGCACAAAGACACACTTAGAAGAAGAACAAACTAGAACTTCTGCTCTTGAAGTCGTTTGGAGCATTTCTTCATTTTAAGTTACAAAAGCAATACCTTTGATCATATGATAGGAATGCAAAATCTTAAATCTAAAATAAATTAAAAAGATGAGATTCAGTAGTTGAATACTATTTTAAAAGCACATGGCATTATTGTCCCATTCTAGTTTACGTCCTTTCAAACAAGCTTTTTGTCAATAGCTTTGTTCCTCCTTCATCCTCTACTTTTTTAGTTACTATATTTTAAAAGTGGCAATAGCTATAGGTAAAAATTCAGGCTGAAGCAAACTAACAGCTACAGCACACCTCCTCCTCCTGAAGGGCACCAAGAAAGCAACAGATGAAGGTACCTGCTGCCACAGAACATGCTGCTCAAGGCACCAAGCACGCCAGCAAGCAGTAGGAGCAAAAGCTGCAGCGTTTCTGCACAAAGCAGGAGCTCCAGGCAGGCTAACACCTAACAAGCCAACACTTGCAAATCAGTCAAGGATACCAAGAGACAACAATTCTATTGATCTGCAGTTTCATTGACACTTCTCTGATCTGTTCAGTGGACATAATTCATTCTGTCTTTGTTAGGGAGAAATACTCAGATAGAGAGCTGGATATGAAACAGAGATTGAACAGTTTTGTGATTGGTTTTTTTTTTTTACTTCAATAACATTGAAAGAAACATGAAGCCTATTCCAGAATAAGGCTTGTATTTGTTATGTATTTATTTCTATAGTCAGCTCTGTAAACTGTTTCATACATGCATTTCTATGATGTCTGCACATTACTGCTCCTCATGTATTCTAAACAGACCTCAATATATTCTGTGCTACTTATAGCGATTCTCAGAATTTTTTCTACCTGCTAGCTTTTAGGTGAGCAGGGAAAGAAAAAATAGTTCCACAAATAAAAGCAGCTCCTTACTTATATAGCCACTAGGCTTAATAAGCAATCTCAGAATTTGAAACTGAAAAATAAGTTATTATGTATCCTGATTTACTGTTTTCCTTGGATGTCACACAATTCATATATAACCATGTTTTAAATTAGAAACACCATATAGTGTTAACACCTCATGCTAAGATATCACTTATTTGTAATACATAACAAAATAATATATCTGAAATGTAAACAAATTAGTTTAAACAGCATTGCAAAATAAATTTCAGAAATGCTACTTGAAACAAACTAACCTTGAATCTGAGCTCAGGTGCATTTTGTTTATTTTAACTAAAAGTAAGACATTTGGTCATCTCTCACTAGCATATCGAAAACTCACCCAGACACATTCCTCAACTGTGACTTTCAAGGTTACCACATTAGGAGAGAAAAAACCCCAAAACAAACTTAGAATTTTGTGACAGGGTCATCTGATGCATGTATAGCCCAAACACAATGTGCAAATGCCAGGGAATGCCCCAGGGCTGGGGGAATATGGCAGTCTTACACACCCCTAAACACAGTCCTGGGATATCAGCCTACAAGTGCGTTTTGCCCCTTAGACATGGATACCTATGCAGCAACAGCCCACAGCAAGTGCATGAGGATTAGTGCAGTATGTGCTGATAGAACCACCCAGTGGATCCATTTGAAATGCACTTCCATTAACATTTCAAGTAGAATCAATTGGGATAGACAAGCTGAAGCTAGCATTCCAAATGTGAGAGCTGAAACAGCACCAAAGCAGGGTAAACAGACTCCCCAGTTTCAAATCTGAGCAAGGCAAGAAGTCATCTGCTCTCCAATCCCTATATGTAATCCACACAGAGGCAGAGTATTTGTGGTTCATTAGGGTCAAGTAAGCAGACTTCCTAGAAGGAGGCTTACTAGAGTTTTTTTAGAACAAACATTGCAGTTTCACTTAGTTTTAGTGTCCTGACCAAACCAGTTACTGAACCTAAAAAAACCCACAAGGTAATTTGCTGAAATACCAACACATATTGAATCCAAGATTTGAAATGAAGCACTAAACCTTGCAGCACACATTCAAAGGAATTACTAAAATTTAGCGGGATTTTTAATCAAACAAACAATATTTGGCCTTCTGTGTTTTCTGGAGTTGCTTATTTTTCATTTTAAAGCAGATACAGGAATACCAGCAGGAACTAAATTACTAAAATTACAGACAGGAAAAAGAACAGTAAATCAGACTCCAGCTCCTTGCCTAGTAAAAATTTTTGTTGTATCACCCATTAAATAGGTTCAGAGTTTGATGTCAAGATAGCAGCCTAGGAAAAAAGCAGGTGTATTTGGAGTAGAACTTTCCCCCCTTTATTTTCTCCCCTTGATGCTGTTATTATAATAACAGATTACAATTATACTTTCATCCAGATTGACAGTGAACAATCTTTAAACTGGAAAAGTAATTTCTAAAAGTTTCAGTGAAAAGACTGCAGTGAAAAGGGTTAGTTAATAAAAGACATGAAACTTTAACTATGTTTACTTTAGTTAATGCTGCAATTCCTGCTTAATATGGTAACTGTGACTGTTTACAAGTTACACATCTATTCCAAAACAGAGCACATTACTTAATGCTAATAGTTTCACTGCAACTATAATATACATGGAATATTTTCATGACAAGTACTGAAAATTCAGGTTGCTGAGTTCTTCCTGAAAAATCAAAAATTATTCCGTTTACGATTTGATTATATTCATGTTTGCAGTCATGAGAGTGAGACCTTTTCTCCTGAAGTCCTTCTGGAAAGTTGTTTTAGTCTCTTTTCCAGGATAAGGATCACTTACCTCTCTCAGCTCTAAGAACTGAGGCAGTTTGCAGTAGTTTTTTTTTTTCCTTAATGCCCCCTTTACCATGATTTCAGTATTTCACTTTCTTTAGCTCTGTCATTTAAGCTCCGTATCAGCTAGAGCTCTCATGTTTCTCTGAAAACAACACAAATTCTGCAGCTTTTGAAGGAACTTTGTAATTTTCTTCTCCCCATTGGCCAAACAGCATAGTACTGAAATGTAACAGTTCACATGGGGGATAACTCATTTGGAGCTTTGGCAGTAGTAGTCAGCAAGACCTGCCTCACATTCCTCTACTTCTGGAACATTTGTTCTAGAAAATCCCTTCATTAGTAAACATACCTTTTTCATTTCATCAACATAGGCTATCATGGCTTCTTCTTTGGACATGTTTCCCAAGGCACTCCAAGCATCCCTAGGGAAGAAAGTCGCACACCTTCAGTATCTTCAGGGCATACTGGATTTTTTTCAGCTTGGCCTTAAGTAGGTCAGTTATGTAATGTCCAAAGTTTCTCTGATACAAGTAAAATGCAAGAACGATTCACTTTTTTTTTTTTAAGTACAAATATATAATTTGCTAGGATAATCACACAGTGGAAGAAGAAGCAACAAACTGAACAGACTGGGGACTGAAGAGTTCCTCACTGACTACCTATGATTTTGTACACAGTACGTTGTAAATAAGCCCAGATATAAGACACACACATTACTCTTTTGACTAAGTTGAGTTTAAGATCCTCTGCTGTATGAAACAAACAGGCCCAGACACTTCAGCCAGCACTTACAAACAGCTGTCACTGAGGTAGAACAAGCTAAAAGAAAAATCTGTCCTTTTTGAGTTCAGCAATTGGGAAAAGACATCAGTCTAGTAGGCAAATATTGTCGCTATCAGCCCAGCTACCACAGGAGCTACTTATAACCTAAATAAAATCTTCCCCTCTGCAAGACAGAAAACTCTAACCAAGTTTATCAGTATTGCACAAGGAATGTGTCAGAACACAGACTGCAATAAAACATTTCCTCAGTCTTGCAAACGATTTGACATTCCAGAGCTTTTGTCCCACTCACAGAAAACCACCAAGGTTGGTGGCTCACATTCCAGCTACAATCAATGAGGATGAAAAAGCTCACTGCCTTAGTCTATCCCTTGCACTCTGGCTTGGGAAGGCTGAGGAGGAAGGAAGGAGGAAAAAAAAGTCCTAGGAATCATTTCACAGATTCCCAAGACCACCATGACCATAACACAGCAACAATACTTGTTCTTCAGGACAAATCATCGTTAAAATACTATAAGCAAAACATTCACATTGGCTTTTCAAAGAGAACTTAGCAATTTGGTGAATCAGAAGTCTTCCCAGGACAAGGCAAACACAGACAGTGGGAAGCCCTGCCACTGAGCAGACAAACCAGAAAGACACATAAACCCAACCTCCCCACCAAGAGCTTGAAGCTGTATTAGTGGTTGCCAGCGAGCACTTACTTACTTCGGGCTCACATCACACACGAAAACACAAGGAAGAACTCCACACTTATCCACATCACTCATTCTGCAGAGCACCTAAAATTTCATTTTACAACATGGGATAAACACTACAGAGGTACCATGATGGTGGTTGTCCAAGAAAAACCTGCCCACCTGCATAATCTAAGGGAATATTTCCACCTGCAACTCTGAGAAGTTCTAAATTATCTGAGCTAGAAAGTTGGAATACAACAGAAAACTAATTCAAGCATCAAAGGTTGTAAATGTTCTTTTTATTTAAAAAAGAAAGAGTATAGTGAGATTCTTTCTCCAAGTGCTACTCTTCCAAACACCTCCACTCCAAGCATAAAAAAAATCCCCAAAACAACAACTCATGAAAAGTTACCATTTGTATCTACCAATTGGATCCCAAAATCCAGGCCGAGGAATGTTACAGGGTCCTTGGGTTGCTTGCTTATAAAAGCTATAGAACTTGAGCATCATTTCATTCGTTGGCTGGAATGAACCTAGTGAAAGCATTTTAAAATACAATTAAATTGTCATCAAGAATATTAGTGCATATTTTACAAGCTTAATGGTTCTGTGAGAAAACAGCCTGCAGTCTGTTACAGCCTGACTCACAGCAGTACAATATAAGTCAACAGAGAACATCTTCACCTCATCTACCGAGAACCGGCACCACTGAAAATATTTACTGTACAAACAGCAGGTTTCAGATGGAGTTTAAAGGACTATAACCTTTACTACTGCTAAGGTCAGACTCCACAATTAGAATAAAAAAAGGTAATAACTAACGTTAAGCCAATGTCCTTTCACTCAGTTTAAAGGGACAGGTTTAGCTCCCAGTAAACAAAGTATCTTGCAAGTCATTTTACTGTTAACAAATGATAACTTACCGAGAGTCTCCAGACCTCAAAAAAATAACCAAACCAAACAAACACACTTAACTCAAAACACAGCCTTCTGCAGTGTTTTTGTTTACTTTAGTATTTGACAACACTTTCAGTAACAGTTTCACCATACCTCCCGATTTGGTTTTCACTTCTTCCTTTGTGGACACACTTTTGTAGAGGTAGAAAATGTAAATATAAAACTCTAACAGCTAGCAGTGAAGATTCATAACCAATCCATTAAATCAAGTAGCATGAGGTTGGATTCTAATCATTAGAAGTTTATACTGACCTTTACCTCAGAACCTCAAAAAAAATCCGATTTTACTTACACCAGAATTAATGATATATGTAAGAACCAACTTTAAAAAAAATTATCATAACTCTTATCAAAAAGATACGTTCTGATTTTTTTTGCTTCTTCATTCTGTTAACTCTTTCAGCACAGGGGAACTCACGGTAACAGCTCTGTTAAAGCACCTTCAGGATTTCAGGGAGGCTGAAATCGAGGGGAGCTGACAGATCCCCTGGTCCAGGCGCCCGACTGAGGAACTCCAGGCAGGACTCGGAAGCCCCCGAGCCGGCGCTTCCCCGGAGAGGCGGGGAGCAGCACTAATGCCGACTTCCAGCGGTTCTCCAGCCGCCGCCTGCTGACAGCGCCCGGCCGGGGCGGCCCCGCTGCCCCGATCCCCCCGCGGCCGCGGCCTC
>VWZT01013956.1:89711-110680 GCA_013397055.1 Pachycephala philippinensis
CGTCCGCACTCCCGCCCGGCCCCGCGCTCAGCCCACCCCGACCTCCGCCCCGGCCTCAGGCGCCCATGTTACGTCTCCCACAGCGGCTCCCTGCCCTTCCCTCCTCCCGCACCGCCCCGAGGCCGCGGGGGCACGCCGGGAAACGTAGTTTCTTTCTCCTTCCTCTTCCTCTTCCGACCCTCTCTTTCCCCTGCTTGTATTGCTACAATACAGGAAAATGAAAATTTCAAAACGTGCCATAATCCACCCGTTTTACAGACCTCAGTTATCCTCAGGACATCTACCACCCAGCACCCTGGCTGCCTGCTGTGCTGCTGCCTCCCCTCCTCACAGCCATCCTCATACCCGCACCTCGTCCCACTCAATTCACCTAAATTACCACTGTAGACACAATTTTTAAAATAGTTTCAATGACTCCTATTTAAGTTAAAATTTTAGGCATGCCTAGAACCCAGGGAGCAACTATTTCCATGGTATCCAGAGATGTGGGTGAATACCAGCACAGTACTAGCAGTTAGCTCGGTAGCTAAATAAATGAATGGCCTCATTCAAAAGCGCTGCGCATCCAGCACTCTGCAAAGTCAAACAAAAGTATGCTAAACCAACTGCTTTTGTAGCAAATGGAATAATTTACCCAGTGAGCTACAAGATGAATTAACAGCCCCATTGAATGGAACTGAGTACAAAATCTTGGCATTCAAGTCAGTTCATTTATCTAGTACACAATATATATTTTAAATTCCTCTGAAGGCAATTGTGTGGTCACAGTGTATGCCCTCTGGTGGGAAAGAAAAGCTCCAGAGAGAGGGAATTAGAGCAGATCAGCCCCAGCTCTGCTGAGCTAGTACATTCCACAAGGTCAGCAGCCAGCTGGCCTGGGGAGAGCTTTGCTGGAGAGAAGCTGACACTTCCAGAGGTGTTCAGATAGGAGTCCCCACACTGGGTGAACGATGAACCCGTGTTCTGATCACTGCTCCACTCCTGAATGTTACAGAATAATTTCTCTGCATTTTTCATTTTGAGTGCTAGATTTATAAAGCACTTGTAAGCTTCATACTAAGATCTATCATATTTTTTTATCCATGAAGGTAGAAATGACAGAAGCTCAGATCAAAGGGAAGTGCTTTTTGAAGATAAATGGGTCTCTGTATTCTTTGAGCATTCAAGGAGTTAATTTCAAAACAGTAATACAAAAATTAGGAGCCTTTTGTGATGCCAGCTGATGCGTAAATTCTGTTTATCCGAGACAATCTATAATGATGTTTGCTTTTTAATTGATTTAAGAGAAATGCAGTCTGCATTTTTATAATGAATGTTCCCAGACTTTCACTGGAAGTAGGCTTTAAAAGAGATGCAAATGACAACCTATTTAATGGCTGTGCACAGAAACAGAAGCTGCCCTCTTTGAACAGAAGATGTGTGAGAGTGTAAGATCTGCAGATCCAGAATGAGGTAATTGAAACAACCCAAAATAATCAGTACCATCATGCTCTGACACAAGCATGAAATAGTAAATGAGAGGCAAATTTTGAGCACTGACGAACACATTGTGAGAACATATCACAAATGACTAGCTAATTTTAATGCTCATATATAATACTAATTAGCATTGTTATTAGATGTCTTTATGTATATTTTGCATTCTCAGTGCTGTGACTTCCACGAAGAGTTAACAATAATTAAATGTGGAGTACAGGAGACCCTCTCATGGATCTGCAGCTTTATCTCAAGGAGGACCTAGGCTCCATTCTTTAGGGAACAAAATTATATTCCATGCTTGCAAAATCTATTTATAATATATGTGTTAAACTGGGCTGTGTTTCTATTGTTCCACAAGAGCAGTTTCCAAAGTAATCATAAGTATGACCTGCTCTTTTTTTTTTTTTTTGGTGGTCCGGTGTGTGAGAAGCCAAACTTTGGGAACTGTGATAGATGGAGTGACCAATGATGCCCATCAGCTGAGATGTGAGAGAGGAGAGACTATGGCACTCTGCTACCAGTGTGATTTGGCAGCAAGTGCAATGTGTGACACTTGACATGTCTGAGTGATTTGCAGTCCTCACACTCCACTTGGTGTTTCACGAACTACTTATGGAGAGCCCATGAATCACTAATATGAGGCATTCCTGGCAGTGTTGAGACACATAAAATCTTGTATGGAAGCATGCTGTTGTAGTTGCTGAAGGAATACATTTAGGGGATCTCTGAAGAAAAGGCAGACAAGCATGATTTTGAGTGTAACCTTGGACCTATCCTTCACAGGTGCATTAGGGATGGTTATCGAGTTCAGCGCTGTTATGCCACAGGATAGTCCGTCAAAGTCTGATGTGTGGAGCTACCTCACAATCCTCATTTTGTGCCATTTGTGAGCTGCCACTGTCCCTTCATATCATTTTCATTTGTATCCTACTGCATTAGTTTTCTGGAAGTTGCTTCCACTGCTGAGCTATACCCCAGCCCAGCTTGAAGAGCACCTTCATTTTACTTGAGGGACAAAGGAGTCAGTTAAATTATGCAAGTGAAAAGCTGAAACTGCAACCAATTATGCCTATTGCTCCCTCAAGGGCCTGAATCACAGCAGTGTATTTTACAGAATACTTAAAAAATGGTTCTCAAGAAAGTGGACTGTAGTCTCATATGCATTATGAGCAAGTTCTGTAAGCTACCAGATCCAAGAGCATGTAATTTTGGCAAGGCTTACTTTTTGAAGTATGTAATCCAGCGGGGAGGAAAAATGAATTATTTAAAACCTAATAGTCATAATTATGAAGAACTAAATTAGCATTACAATTTCTAAGTCAAATCTACATGCTGATGAAGAATGAAAAGATGTTGTCTAAGAAGGGAAGAGTTTTTTGTAAGGAGCAACTTTCTATACTGTTTACAGTAGAAAGGCTAATGTTTCAAATAACATTTACTTAGAGGATTTTTTAATGAAATCATGAAGGATATTCATGTCAAAACCAACAGCTCTTGAGAAAGAGAACTATTTACTTACCAGAATATGGCAAAAACAGCGGCTGAAATTTGTTCACTTACGTAGGCCAATCCGTGTTCCTCAAGAAAAGCCCGTTGGGCAAACGACTAGTTTGACACCAACAAGAATGCTTTTGGGGATAGAAGTTTCCTTGTGAGGTTCAGTTATACCCCTTAATAACTCGACTAGAAATACCCATTCATTTCACAGTTGAGGATTAAGTAATGGAATTATTTTTAACCATTATTAACGGCAGCTTCTTTGCCTAAGGATTAGGCTTCTTGTTGTCAAAGGCGTTAAAGGTAACAGATCCCATTTCAAATCTCTTTTGAGTGATTCAATTCAGGTATCTCAGGTCTTTCAGTGATCAATATTTCAACCCGAGTTTTTGTTTTCTGCCATGTTCCCCCACTTCACACATATTTCAAGAAAGTAGATGGAGTAACAAGAATATAAGCTTAGATCTGTTTCATAAAATGCTCTTTGAAGAACAAAATATGATCATACTTTCAAAGACATTCAGCAGCATTTGACTTTGCATTGAACTATACAGCACTTATGAAGTCAAAACCTTTCACAGGTTTATATCTTTGTAGGTTCTGAAGTATAGTGCAGTGCCATATTGTGTCTTAAGCCCCTCTTTTTTTCTCCAAGCCTACTATTCATCTCTTTGATGAAATTTTTAATAAAGTTCCATTTTCCTTACTGCCTCAAGGTATTATTCTTGTAGAGCCAGCAGATAGTTATAAGAGAATTGTTCAGTTTTTGCATATTCTACAAAGAACATTTTAAAAATCCCTTTCCCTTACAGACCCATAAACTGAGCTTTGAAAAGTATGTAGTTTCATCTTGCAGCAATGACAAACTGTGTCTTATTATAAACAACAGAAGACAGCTCATAATAAATACTTAATCCTTTCCCTTCGGTAAAATATACAGTTTCCGGAGGTCAAATTGTGCTGTCATTTACAGTGAAATAAATTTGGAATTACTTGATTGATTTGGGAATATTTTTGGTATTACGCATTTTCATAATGCAAATGAGTAAGTTGACTCCGAAAAATCAAACTGTGTCTGGTATATTATTTCTGTTTTGACATTTGTGCTTCTTGTCTTCTCAGCTACTGCTGCTAAAGTTTTAGCAGCCTATCCCCGTGTAATTTGCCTCTTGGGAATAGCAAACAAAATAGTGTGACTGTATCATATTAATGTGCTTATGCAATGGCATATTTATAGCCAGACAGCTCTTGTGATATTTTCTTTTCAGTATCTGGAAGGGGAAGAAAATGAAACACCCTTACTTTACGCATGTTCTTTTAAAATTCTAGCAAAATAATTGTATTATTCTTTCTAGCAAGTCTGAAAAATGACACTGTGAAAATGTGATGATTTTAATGATATTTTTAATGAAACATGTTTATCAGTGTGCAAAGCCTGGAATATAACTGGCAAACATCTCAAGTATTTGCGGGCCTGTGTTTATCACTGTGGATATTTATCCAGGCAGAAAATATACCACTGTGGTTTTACTCAATGGGTTTCAACAATTAATTCAACAGATTGGTGAATTACTGGAATGAGTCCTCCAACAAGCTCTCAGAAGGATTTAAGAGTGAGTTTAATTGGGTGTCTCAGCATAGGATCCCCACTTCATTGCAATCCCCATAAGCAGCCAGCTCTTTTGCTGTACCAGTCGTAGTAAAGATCAGGCTTCTGTAGAAATCAGTGCCAGCTAGACACTTTTCCAGTTATAAACCATGGATTTTTCACTCTCATATTCAGATCACATTTGCTGCAAGACATTTCTAACAAAATTTATCTTGGAAGATTTATTGAGAAAGAAGTTTGACATTCAGGAACTGTTTCGGTTTATACTCTTAGATCATTTCTGCTCAACTGAAATAAAGGCATTGACTTTGCTTCATAGTTTTGGGGTGATAAGGCCTGTCCAGTTCACTTAGATGGGGTAGATGGGTGAACTACAACAATGTACAGCATCTCAAGATCACAACCTTATGGGTTTTGCCATTTAAAACAACAACAAAAAAAAATATTAGACTGAATATTCTAAAGCAGAAAAATATTGTATGAATAAATAGGTTGGGTGAAAAGTGAGGAAATCAAGTGTCTTAAGTGGTTTTTTACTTCTCTTTGCACTAAAACATTCTGATCGCTATAACATGTTCAGCATGAGAAACTTAATATCAATGCTTCTGTAAATGATAATTAATGAGGAAAGATAGCTGTCAGTTTTTGTTTACCAAAAACTAGAAAAAAATCAAAGAACTTGCTGAATAGTAAATTACTGTTGGTTTTTAAAAATAACCCAAGAAATGGAGACAATTTATCTATACAAAATGAAAATGATCTTTGAATGCACACAAGTCTTTGAATGCACCTAAAGAGAGGTGTTTAAAGGGCTGCTGCAGATAAAGACAGAAATGCAGCCCTAAAGTAAGTGGGGATCTGGGCGGCCACGTCACTGTGACAACAATTACATTGGAATCTGTCACACAGTTATCTAACAGAGGGCAGAGGGCAGTTTCAGTAGGCATTATAAGCCTCCTACCAAAGATGTACCCATTAAAGAGCCCAAGTCTTCAGTGTCATAGAGATTACTTTAACACATCCTGAAAACAAATATTAATACTACATTTTGCCAAAAGAAACAGAACAGCAAAATATGCCCTGCATAATACTAAAATGCCATGCAAAATATTAAAAATATCAGTTTTTAATCCTCATGCAGCCATGTCTACTAGATTACTAAGCTCCCTATTATCCTCCTGAAGGGTTCTCCAACAATCCTACGAACCTGTATAAACAGAAATCAAGCAGTTCCTGAATTTCTTTTCTTTAGAATTGAATTCACCGATGTTTTCACTCCAGTGAATTCATTCATTCACTGTTATGTCTTTCCAATATTTTAACATCTTTTGTGAATCATTGATACTACTACGAGGTACAATGCTTCAGGAGTACTTGTATTAATGTCAGAGGCAATACAAGACTGAAGTATTGTCTTCTCCAAACTCAGTATTCTCACTCTTATGTCAAGAATTCATCAGCCCTTTTGGATACAGAGGTGGGTGAAGGCCTCAAAGCACAGGATCTTCTTACCCTGCTTGTAGTTGAGGACCCCTGTTATAACTGTGTACTTTTAAAGCTTTTGTTCGGAGTGGTGGGAACAAGTTTGGGTTGCAATTAGTTTTGCTGTTTTTGAAACTAGCTTATCAGATTGCTCTATCATGTTGTTGAAGCTTTCTCATGGGACACCCTCCCTTTTCGGCCGAAGGTGAAAGAGCAGAGGAGGCTGCTGTCTTGCTAAAGTCTTTTATTCCATAGTCTCATAGTTTTCTGAAGGTAGAGTTCAAAGGGGATAAGACCAAGCAGCAACAGCAGGCAAAACAGCAGGCAAAAACTTCTTCTCTAAACTTACAGAAGTATAGATTATATTTGTTAATTAACCAATAAGATTAACACATGACCTTAATTTTTCTTTTTTCAACCTATCCTAGTCTAATTCCAACAATCGGGAGTCTTACACAAATGTTACATAGGTATTACACAGATTTGCGTATATAGTTTCTATCAGCTCTTATTGTTTATGTGAACACTCTATCTAAAAAATGTGAACAGTATAGTTCCCTCTATGTTTTGTCTAGAGTAAAGAAATTCTGTGAAAGGGTAACACTGCTACAGTAAAAACTGTGTTTAAGGTCTCTTTTGCTGCAGCTTTTCAGTGTTTAAAGCACTTAGCATATATTTCTACTAGTAAGTTAAAAATCGACATTTCTGTTTCACTTTGGTGTGACTTCATGTATTTCAGCTTATGCAAAAGTTTTAATTCAATCCCTGTGCTTTGGCTTTCCTCTGGGCCTGGGTCCAGAGGAGCTCTCACTCCAATATCATGTCAGTCTGTTATTTTAATTATTTGTCACTGTCTTTATCACTGTGCTCTGTGCAAATTTTATCAGCAATGATTTTATTGTTTTCTTGGAGGCTAATCAAAATAACTTAACCAACAAGGACTCAAGATCAATATACCCTTTATGACCACTTTTGAAGCCTATCAGCCTTTTTTAAAATTTAATATGGACCATAATGATTTCCTATTAAAATATTTTTTTTTTGTGGTGTCTCAAAGTTTTATTAGTTAGATATTTACAGATATTTTACAGTTAGATATCTTATAGAAGTATAAATACATTTCTACAACACATTTATCTACTCAACTTGTATTCTCACACAAAAGGATATTGAGTTACCCTGAAAATATGTATATTTTTCCATACATTCCTATTGATTTGCATTAATTAAATTGTTCTTCTTCAATTCTTTCTTAGTGGAATCTCCTGTTAGTCATTCTGCCACATACGTGGGATCAATATTAAGTTGATAGGGCTATAATACCTATACATCTCTTTTCAATACTGGCACAGCCTTTGCTTTCTTTCAGTGCTCTGGAACTTCTCCAGTGTTTGAAAACTGTCTGAGAATGAATACTAACAGTCCATAACACTCTTTGCTGGCTCATTTAAAATTCTTGGATGTGATTAATCTGTATGTGCTTATGTAAGGAGATCTAATTTTAGAAGATGCAGATAACTAGATCTCCCTTGTTTTTCCTTTTAATGTAAATAAAAATATGGGTTTTAGACACTGTGATTAAAGCTTTTGATTAGTAGTGTTCTCTATTCCAGAGTCTATGTCATGATAAATGTACTGCAGACACTATTTATTGACTTCCTTTTTCAAAAAGTTTTAAAATAGTTAAATCTTTGGAGAATGTATTTTTGGTTTATAATAGTGGGAACAGTGCAATGACCAACTATATACATATATATTTGTACATACATAATAAAGTAGTGATGTTCTATATGAAATTGATGAGTACATTGTGAGCTACTGGTAAAATAATAGAATCATAGAATAGTTTGGGTTGTAAGGGACCTTTAAATGTCATCTTCTCCAAACCCACTGCAATGAGCTGGAACATCTGCAACTAGATCAGGTTGTTCAGAGCCCCATCCAACCTGATTTTGAATGTTTTCAGGGTTGGAGCATCTACCAGCTCCCTGGGCAACCTGTTCCCATGTCTCACTACTCTGATTGTAAAAAATATCTTCCTTGTATCTAGTCCAAATCTACTGCCTCTTAGTTTAAAAACTACCCCTTGTCCTATTGCAACAGGCCCTGATAAAACGTTTGTCCCTTTTAAGTACTGAAAGGCCACAACAAGGTCTCCCTGGAGCCTTCTCTTCTCTGGGCTGAACAGCCCCAGCTCTCGCAGCCTTTCCTCACAGGAGAGTTATTTCCTCTCTCCCATTATCTTCGTGGCCTCCTCCAGACCTGCTCTAATCGGTCCATGTCCTTCCTGTAGTCAGGACCCCAGAGCTGGATGCAGTACTCCAGGCAGGGTCCTCCCATGGATTAGGTGGTTTGTGCTGTAGCTCACATGGCTGCACAAACCTTCTGACCCCACTCCCAACACAGCTCCCTCTTTGTTCTGCACAAATAAATCCAAAATTGTGTGTGGGACAGAGGAAGGAACAAGAGACGTTCACAAATCAAAGACCAAACCACTGTAACCACAGCCCAAATATGTGCCTTTTGAAGATAACACAGCAGTTGTGCTGACTTAAGCCTGTGATTATGCACACATTCAAGCTCAACATCCTGAGCATCCCACCGATTCTGTAATAATAAAATTAAGTCCTATATACATTTACAAGCCCTTGGCTGTCAGGAATTCTGGCCTTGTGGTTTTTTCTCCTGCCACCTGCCATTCCCCTTATTTCTTGACTCAGATTTGCTCTCAGAGTAGGACTCACAGATGGATATTTTCTAAATCATTGTGAAAGAGCTTCATGGTTGCTGGATGCCATCCTCTGCATCACCAAAGCATCATTGTAATATATTTCATTAAAGAATCTCTGGCATAACTGGTATAGGGAAACAATGATAACAGAATAAATATGCACAAAAATTATAAAATTATTACATTTTTGACCACAGATATTGAAAATATTAACCTGTCTTACATGTCTTGAAACAGGAAATTTGAAGGTACAAAGAAACAGGTTAAGCCCCCAAATCAATGGGTCTGGATATTTTGCATTATTGAAAAGAGGTATCGAAAAGTGACTGGGAATGACTTGAGAAAGCACATTTTAAATAATTGTATTAAAAGCAAGTGAAAGCTCATACTCATCCTAGAAAGCAGCTCTGCGGTGGCGTTCAGTCATTCCAAATGGACCTTCTTTACTTCCTCAGGTCTGCATCTCTTTCTCATGTGCCTCAAATGATGTGCTTTCTGGTGGAACCCACCATATTCAGAGCAGTTTGTTAACACACTGAAGCTCTTTAAAATGCACACCATGTGTGCACAAAATGTGTTCATTTATCAGATCAGGCACTATTCAAAAGAGCAGGATGGTGCTAGAACAAGGGTGTCAACTCACCCTGTATTGTAACTGAATTCCCCCTTCAGTCCAAGACTTGAAATGAAAAACAAAATAGAACAAATTACTAATTTTCAATCTTTACCCCGTTTTAACTGACAGAGGCAAATTACATTTTAATAAAATAAATAATTTTCAAAACCTCTTTCCACAAATTCAGGCTGCATTCACACATTCTTTGCTAGCTACTTCCAAGAGCCTGAGGTGACCATCTCCTGCACATCTAGGGCTGCTGATTGCTGCCCCTCTGATCTGCCTCTGAAACTCCTCTCCTTAATGCTCCCCTACTCCTTCCAGCCAGAGTAAAGGAGGTTCAGTCAAACAATTTAAAGGTGCTGACAAAGTCCCTGTTACAGATCTATCCTGGTGGGGCTGTGTGAGGATGGCCAAGTCTTGGCCACAAAACCATTCCAGCACAAGCCTCTTGCACGGATGCAAGATGTTTGAGCAAACCTCCATGGTCATGGCGTAGTTGGGATCATTCCCAGGGTTAGTTACGCTGCCCTGAAGAACCAGGCTCCCACAGCTGAGCTGAAGCACTTTGGTAACAGGTATTTCTATCCTACTGGAGCAGGGTATTTGTGAGATAGACACATTTATCCATTCACACCTGCACAAAAGTCAGGTGTGTCCCAAACATCTGTATTAAGTAGATAGATAGGATTAATTTTTTCATCATGTAACATGGCCCTCCCTGTATAACAGATGTGGCAGTATGTTTTATAGTAATCAAATTTCTGTCCTTCCCTTTCCACAAGTATGATGTTGAGAAATGGTTGAGCAGAACCAAATAACTTTATGTGGTAGGAGATGTGCTAAATTATTCTGGATTAATTACTGAGTAATATAATCAAATATCAAACCAGATTTCTAAATGTCAGGAATAGTGAGAAGGAAGAAATTCATACCAACCCTCCAGCTAAAATAAGAGACTTATTGCTTTTGTGTCCTGAATTCAGCTTTCAGATTACTGATTCATATGAAAATAAGCCCTCTTGTGACTAAATATCTTCCTACTAACCAACAGACAAGGATAAGAAATGTGAGATATATCAAATACTGCTATATTGCTTTAATATAGAAATACATGCCAGCTGAGGGCAAAACATGTCCTATCATTATTCTGAAGTTTTCCTACACAAATTCAGAAGACAAATGATAGGAGAAATCTGCTTGGCAAGGGGAGGAGGGGGAAGAACACACAAGATCCAGCCTGCTATTGTGAGATTTCTGACATAAATTAAGGTAAGAATTTAAAACTGATGTAATAGTTTTGGTGTTACTCTGCATATGAATAAAAAATACTTAGAATCCTAGAACTGTCAAGGTTGGAAAAGACTTCTAATATCATCAAGTCCAACCATTAACCCAGCACTACTGTGTTCCCCACTGAAGTGCCCCATCCACATGTTTTTTCAACACTTCTAAGGATAGTGATTCCACCAGTTCCCTGGGCAGCCTTTTTGAATGCTTAACCACCCTTTCAGTGAAGATATTTCTTCCAAACATCCAATCTAAACATCTCCCAGTGCAACTTGAGGCCATTTCTTCTCATCCTGTCACTTGTTAACTGGGAGAAGAGACTGACCCCCACTTGGCTACAGCCTCCTGTCAGGCAGTTGTTGCGAGTTGCAAGGTCTCCCCTGAGCCTCCTTTTCTCCAGGCTAAACAACCCCAGCTCCCTCAGCTGCTCCTTGTAAGACTTGTTCTCCAGCCCTTTCACCAGCTTCGTTGACCTTCTCTGGACATTTCCTTTTATTTGATTAAAACCTTTCATACAAAAATGGTTATGCATTAGACAGCATAATTTATACAGTCTATTTTGTGAATAAGCACTAGCAATGGATTATACATAAATTGTTAGATTATTGCTGTGACCCTTATTCCTAGGCACTTATAAATAAATATATTCCCCTGTGGCTTCACTAAACCTTTGAAAAATACATTTCTATGCAAATCTGTGAAAAGTTATATGGCAGTGTCACCCTTAGCATTGCACAAGTTGTCCAGTACCATAGCGGACTGTGGAATAGTCTGACAGCTGATGGATTGGAAGCTCCAGGCTGTTTTCAGTAGGTACATTTAAAATTAGAGGGTATAAAAAGCTGGATATAAAGTACAGAGAACAATTTTGCCATATTCAACGTTTGTACTGGATAACCTCCTAGCCCTTCCTATTAGTATCTTAGTTATGTACTGATGATACACAACATTCACATTGTCATTTGCTAACTCTTCCACTCATTTCCACTAATATTGCTTAAGTGGGAAAACAAGTGATACTGTGGTCCAGACAATGCAGCTGTCTGCCCTGCACCAAGGGAAAGCCTGGCAGCTGCCAGCCTCCAGCCTAACCCTGGTGGTGATGGCCAGCACTGACCCTGCTGGAAGGTGGCAGGGTTGGGACTGGCTCGCTGCTGCTTTAGCCAACACCTGCCAGCTTTCAGCTGAACCACAGCAACAGAACAGCTTCGGCTACAGGCTTGGGTTACAGGTTGATGTAGTTTATATCCATCACAGAACTGTAATGGGAAATCACTTTATAGCAATTTTATTGTTCTAATAGACTATTACAGCAGGAGGCTATTGTAAATAATACTTAAAGAGGTTACTGAAATGAGGCTTTTTCAGTTATGAAGACATAATATCTTTGAATGAGACACTGTATGTCAGATTTGCTGCTCTTTTCCTAATGCAGAACAAGAAAGCACTGAATTCTATTCTCTGAAATAAGGAACCTTTCAGCCACACAACAAAAATAATTAAAAATTATGTGTATTAGCCACTTGACAAAAAATATTCAGCACAACTTTTTTTTACAAAACATTTTTTTCTTTCACTGGAAAACAAAGGAGTTTTCAAAAGAGAGCCTGTTTCAACAAATTTTCTAGGATAAAAAGGACCTGCCCCCTTTAGCAGCTTCTATGATGATTCCCAGCCAAGTATGATGTCCATAAGATCATAAGAGATGATGGCACTCCCTAGGTAATTAACTGGCCACTACATTGTTTAAACTCACTAAGTTTGGTGTGTGGTCAACATAAGTACCAACATCAGGATTTGATTTTTCAGATCTACAGCAAATGACCTTCACATAGCAGGAGTAATTGGCAATGATTGTAGACTGTAATCCACAGATTCCTGTGAATTTTTTGGCTATTGTGAGAAAACAAGAGAAAATAAGGTCCTGAGTCCAAGTCTATATCCTGTGTGGGAAGTGTTTGTAGCTTTTTAGTGCTTTCCTCAGCCCACCTGTTCTCTGCCATGATCAGACACCACATATCTGAACAATCTTCATCTCATCATAGTTCCTCTTTACCTTTTCTTCCTCTTCTCCTCTTTCACACCTGTACATACCCCTTCTGTCTAGTCCCTGAAAGTGCCTCCACTATCTCTTCTCCCAGAATTCACCATACTGTTACATTCCAGATGCCAGGGGATACAATCCCTCTATGCCATTATCCATCACAGTGATATTGTACGAAAAAAAAAAAAACCTGCAGAGAAAATCCCTTGACCCTTGCAGTGCACAGTGGAACATTATCAGCATAGCCCAGTTCCTCAGTGGATATATTCTAGCTCTTATAAACTCTCTTGAGAGTATGCAAATATATTAGTTTTAAAACTTTAGGAATTCACCAAATGTTGTCAGGTTTTTCAGGAAGAGCAGGAGGTATGGCCCTGAAACTACCTTCTGCTAACTACCTTCCTCATTCAAAATAGAGAGCTCCTGGGGGTGTAACCTCTTGGCTGAAATATTTGTAATGATGCTATAGAAAGCATTTCTTCTTGTTCCTGTCTCACAAATTCCTTGAAGGGGAAAAATAAAGTCTGAAATAGAAATATGTGCTACTTGGGCTAAATTAAGACTGAGAAAGGTATAAGCAACTAAAAGCAAAGCATTACAAGGGGAAAAACCTGCAAATTTCACATATAGCACAGTGAGGGCTGTATAATACATATTTCATGTAAAACAACATCTTGATCTCTTTTTCAGTCAGAACAGTATGAGTCTTCTTTTTTCTTAGCATATAAGAAAAGATATGTAGTTGTGAGACATCCTTCAATTGATGTAAAAACCTAGATAGGATCTACCTTACATATTGAAGAAATTTTGAGAAGTACAAACATGTCGGATATAGAAAGAAGAGTCAGACATTTAAAGGGAAGTGATGGCATGCATAATTATCCACCTCACATTCAGAATTATTTTAAAGGATGGAAGAAATATTTTTAATACTGAATAAGTATGTATTTATTAAGTGACACTGTTTAAAAAGTCCCCAGCCCTTTAGGAAACACACTGGCCAGAAAGATGCTGTGGGATTATTATGGTTATGACCAAATTAATTGAAACACTCGTAGCTAATGGTGACAGCAAATAGCTGAGCATAGCAGGAAGCTGTCATCAGTAATTTACATATTCACTTCTAATTGTGCCTGTGCATCATTAAGATTGTTCGTATTTGCATTCGCTGCCCTCTGAACTAAGTCATTTTCCAGTGGCATGTATTCGCTTTCACTGCAGGTAACTTTCATTAGTGGTAATTAAAGGACAATTTTTACTGCATTATGCTACAGGAAACAAGAAGTGGTTGCTGAGATTGATTAATATCTAAACTAAGTTTGAGACATGTAATCAATCTCATAGGCACAAGAGATTGTTCCTGTTATGTAATGAAAAGCAACAGGAAAAAAAACCAACCCTATTTATTTTGAATATCCAAAGCTTATCCTTTAAATTTTGTTGGAATGCACTAAGTGGCCTGATTTATTTTTAAATGTTCCCAACAGAGAATAGCCTCAGTCTACGTGTAATGACTTTTTACCCTCATTTCTGCACAGTCTGTGTTTGAGCTCTGACTGAGACAATGCCAAGGAGGATGTCAATGTTATCTCAGTGTGGAAGTGATTTTCTACTAGACAACTGCCTCTGAAGGCTGCTGTGCATCCAATCTGATCCCTTTTGCCTTCAGTGCTATTGAAGATGGTCCTTTTCAAACACCGCTCAACCCTACAGACTCAGCATTGCTTCCAGTTGAAGCTTTACTGTTTCACTGGGAGCTGGAACAGACCCAAGAACTGTAATGTGTTTTCCCTTGCTGAAAAAAATGCTATTATGTTGTCCCTTATTTTGCCTTCCAAATACTGTGCTTGGTAATACTATCACTGCAGAATTGCTGTCAAATATTTATTTTTATTGGGGAAATAGCACTCCTTCTGTAGTAGCGTGATGTTATCATTTAATTATTTTTTCTTTTCTGCTTTGTGATGGAAAACTGCAATTCAATGAAGTATATATTTAAATGCAAAAGAGGCACACCAATTAATCAGTACAGAATACGAACGCTTTTAATCTGCATAAAAAAAAAACTGTGGCACTTAGAAAAACACCAATCTTTTAAATAGAAAGAACATAAAAGTAATTCCTATCTATGCTCAGATTTCCTCAAATACAATGAAAAATTGCAATTGTGCAATTAGATTATCTTCACAATAATATATTCTTTTTAAGCTTTGCATTATGCTAAGCACATTTTGATAAGCCTTTAATTTCTTTTTATTAAGAATAAAAATGGACTTAGATAAATAATTTTAATTGTTAAAGAAAATTAAAAATCCACAGAGATAGTTCATATGTTGGCTCTGAAACACAGATGTTTACTATTTTCTGGTTTTTATTCATCCACTGTACCAAACACAGAAACTAAGTACTGAAGATAGGAAATAAATTAGTCTAGGTATATATAGGGCAAGTTAGGTATAGCCAGGAGCATGAAGTAATCAATTTTGAGGTGTGGATAAACTAGGTGATACCATAGTACAACCAACTCTCCATTATCTGGGATCATAGGAGACTGGGAACTGATGCAGAAGAGAAAAACCCAGATAGTGGAGCTGCTCTAAGGAACACCAGAGACACCTCAGTTCTGTGTATGGTAAATATAGTCCAAAAGAGCTTATTAACTCTGTGTTCAGCACTAGGCAGTGGTCTCAAGGCATCGTTTGCAGTGTTGCAAAGCCATCTTAGGCTCTGCTTCTCAAGGAAGCAGTTACAGCTCTGCAAACAATGTCTGAGCCAGTGAGTCTCGTTAAGCCTGGGCTCTATATGCATTCTCCCAGGAACATTTTTGTTTGTGCTATTCTCACAGCCTTTATTAAGCAGTGCAGAACAGAACAGAAATGGTGCTAGAGGTGTTTTCAGACTTCAAAACATTTCCCAAGACCTTAAACAGTGTTTTTCTTCCAGTTAGGGATGCTCACTCCAAAGAGTTGAGGAAGTAGGACACTGCTGATATGGGTCATCTACCCTTTCAGTGCCTGCTTTCAAATCAGAGTCACAGGAGACTTGTCTTTGGGTCTGTTATATTCCCTTTCACTGCCAATTATGCAAATATCACTTTTTCCTGGGAAAGGTGTCTCTCGGTCTGCTTTTGACCAGAAGCTCTATGCAGGGTGAAAAACCTTTCCCTGGAAAATTTTTATTTCATATATACATATCAAAGAAATTCTTCCATTTTAAAGGATTGCCATCTTCCAACAAACAGCTATTAACTCAGGAAATCCCACCCTACCCTCTAATGAGTATGCCAAACCTGCATGGGTCTATTCAGAAAGCTGACTTGCACCCCATGCTTACCCCTTGCAATAAGATGACTCTTTTCATATTTAAATTACCTTTCCAGAGCCATAAAATAAAAGAATGAAAAAAAATGCTAATAAAGAGGATTACTTCCAGAAATCCACCTCCTGCTTTAAGTGGTTGCTCTAAAGTCAGCCCTTCCTCAAAATGTTTTTATAACAAAACAGTTTAGCTTCATTTGTTAGTGGTGTAAGAAGCAAGTCATCCTGTCATTTGTTACACAATAGCCACCTTCCCTGGTAGGTCTAGGAGAAAGAAATGGGCTTTCTTGAAGTTCTGCACATAGCTGGCTGCATCACCACGGTCTAGATCCCTCACTTTTCTTAGGGCAGTGGATGCCTTGGCAGTATTATGAGGGATTAAGAAGATAAGCTTACCTTGTGATGGGCAGCTGGAAGTGACAGCAGCAGAAGGGACCCACACTGGGAGCTGGGAATTGAAAACATAAGAGGAATTCCTTGATGCAGTGAAAGTGGAAAGGAAAAATCAGGAGACAAGATGATGGCCAGAGGCTGAGCTGAGAAAGATGCAAGAATGAAAACCAAAATTAAAGAGGCCAAAGGAACAAGGGATCCAGTGGAACATGGGAAGAGAACGAGCGAGACGACAGATGGAGAAAAGGGTAGCGGAGGTGACAGAAAAGGAGGATTGCTAACACCAGAGTACTGCTGAGAAGCAAAGATAAGCATGCAGGAGGGATGAAGAGAAGAGAGTTTTATGAAAAATGAGGTTGAGACAGAAGGCAGATCCTGCAAGTGAAAATATATTAGAGGAGAAAGGTCATGTCAAAATACAGTAAAACTATTTATTTTTGTGCCACTCTTATCTTGTGCATTCTTGAAGCTGCAATTTTGAATCTTATTACTTCTGTGCTCCCCAGAAGCTCAGGCTGCCTAGCAATGCCTGGCTGTGCCGGCTCTGCTGCACAGAGCTCGTGGCTGCCTAGCAACTGCCAGGGGCTTGTGCTGGGGTCCCCGGCCAGCTCACGGGTGCAGTCCTGCCCCAAATACCCCTGCTCCCCTGGCAAGCCAGGAGGCAGCATCTCCAGTTGTTAACAGCTGTGATGAAAACCTTAAAAATATTAATTGGGGAAAAGGGCACACAGAGGTGACTACGAGAGTGCAGAGTGTATGACAAATTGTCTCCAAAAAGCAGGAACAGCCCCATTCATCTCTGCAATACTCAGACAACCTGTGATGACAACTGAAATATCAATATTGGTAATTATTCTGGTTCTTAAATAAGGCTCTGTGCTAAAGGAAAGGAAAGCAAACCAATGCAGCTACGTACCTTCTTGGGCAGCTACTAAACTGGCAGAGGAAATACTGAAAAAGCAAATTTTGGTACCAGGAAAAAAAAAAGTTAGCATATTAAGTATTCACACAGGCTTATCCCAGTACAGCCACACTTGTGTAACTATCACTGTAATCAACAAAACTTTCCTTACAAGAAAATAAGACTTGGCATTCGTCAGCAGAGCTGATGTGGCTGATCTGAACAGGCCCTGTGTCCTCTGTGCTTCCAGCTGCCCCCTCAGATCCCTCATCTCCCTTTCCATTGCACTGTCAGAAGTGCTTGTGCAGCTAAACAACCGAATCAGGAATCAATCCAGCTGAGAAACGGTCCAACAAAAAATAAAGGGTTATTTTCCAATCGACACTACTGAGGCAAGTACTGTTCGTTCCCAAGGGAAAAACAAAGACACATGCCAATCTATGGCCTAGGAAAGGGAATAGACAGTTACAGAGCTACACAAATTACAGTGCAGGAGAAGTTGCTGTGATACTGCTGCTTTGCTGCTGTTCTAAACAGCACTTAGAATATAGTCACATTTTTCTCTCCCAGCCAAAAATGGGCTATTGTCCCAGAAAGACAATGTTGCCCCTGCAGATCCTCATGCCCCACTGAGGAGGAGAAAATCTCAGATGTAAAGTTGAGACACTGAGAGATATATAAGCACATTTTACTCTGGATAGAGTAATCATAATCATTTGGGTGATTGTTTAGGTGGAGATTGACGGACGTAATTAGACTTTTTCCTCTGTCAGTCCAGCAGCCCCAAACAGGAAAGTTTTAATTTCCAACTCTTTTGCACACTCAAAGTATCTTGTGTAAGTTAGGTAATTTTTCCTTCTAATAAGCCGTTTATTGCCTGGTGCAATGAGAAAGGGTGACAGAGCAAAAAAAGCTCAAACCCAACAAACTAATCCAAAATGAAAAAAAACAACAGAATAAAATAGTTTGGAAAAAAAAAACAAACCAGTGAATGCAGTTTAGACGCACACTACTATCTTCAGCAAATGTCAGCTCAAGCCCAAGGTTTACTGATTGTGGCTCAGCACTGGTTCTGCTAGATTTGCATTCTTTCAGGTGCTTTAGAATCACTCGGTGTACATACCATGCAGACTCATGGAGCCAGCTTCCATCTATTGCACCTGAGTCAACACACCCTCCAAGAGCCTCAGACATGAGGAACACCCTGCAAAGATAGTCAAGTGACCCTGCAGAGAGTTATTTAGAAAGAAGGGGCAGAAGCTAATAAGTCCTGCTGATCGAATTAGTTCACCATATCCACACCACAATTCCCAGTACATCTTACATTGCATGGCCCTCACAGCACCATTGCCATGGTTGTATAGCATCCAGCTGAAAGGTCCTGCTGGAGTGGACCTGGAGCCAGTTTGGGTGTTTATCTACCCCAGGTCTATCCTACGGGCATGGAGACAACTCCTAGCCGTGCCATAACAGCTGCAGAAAAGCCTCAACGCAGCTGTCACAAGGTGGCGACCTTTGATGTGTTCCTCCGAGGTCTTCTTGAGTTGTGAGAACATTTTGAAGTAGAGGTGGTGGGGTTTGTACAAGGCCTTTCAAGTCGAGTCGCAGCAGTGCACGAGGCTGCAAGCCCTCCTGGAGCCACTGCTCTACTGCGTGAGGTGGATGAATTTCCTGGGAGCCCCCACTGCCTGCTCAGTGGCTGTCCTGCCATGGGCTTACAGGACGAGCTTGCCCACCAAACTGAAGCACAATACGTTTAGCAAAACACACACCATTTGTTTTTCTCACACTGAAAAAGTTGATGTGCAAGGCCCCACACATCTACCATTTCTTTTACAGGGGCAGCCGTAATATTTAAGGAAGAGCCAACAACAGTTGTGCTACATTTGAGGATGTTAACAGCTTCCATGCAGCCAGTCTGTGATCTGTAGACAATTACATACTCATCCAAGCCAACGGGTGTTAAGCAATTTGCAGCCAAAGTGAATAGAGAAATCGAATTTATCTTTGTATTGTATATAGCTAGAAACAAGGAGAAGCCAGTGCCCAAGGGGGGTTCTGGTCACACTTGCCCTGGGACACATTTAAAGCTTGTCAATATCTCAATACAAACAAACTGAATTATTTTACATTAAAAGGAATCCAAAATAAAGTGTTTTAATAGAAATTACATGCTGTCCTAAAGAGAGTTATTGAAACCCCTTTGGAAACAATTTTGCTAAGATGCCAAATAAATTACCCATCAGAAGATAGCAATGTAGATGCATTTCTATCCCACAGCAAGTGCTGCAAATGTACCAGCTCCTTCCTCTCTTTGAAGACCTCTCGAGTACTTTTCTTGTTACCTGTCTGGCTGTTCCCAGACGGGGTGTTTTTTGTAACTCCAACTGCAAAGACTTTCCCAGGCCCACTGGTCCTTTCTAGGCTCCCCACCTTTCATCCTTGCTTCTACAGTTCTGGGCTGAGATACTGGACTTCGCTGACCTTGGAGGTGAAGGGAGATCTATTTTTGTCCCTCTCCACCTTGATTTAGAGTCAGCAGCAGGTACACCAAAGCATCCTGACCAGAACAGTTTTCAGTGCTGCAAGCAGGAGACAGACCACAGAGAACATGTAACATACCACATGATTATGCAGAGATGAGGCAGTCTGCTCTTACTATAATATGCTTGAGAATACTTTTTTCTGAAACATGCTGACTTTTTACCACTGTGTGGATTTCTCTGGGACAACTACTGAAATGCAAGGACTAACTGTGTTTGTGTTCATAACTGCAGACACACAGCACATGGCATGAACAGTGGGCCTTGGAGTTGGCTTCTTCTGGGCCTGTTACTCATTGCAAAAGCAGGCACAGACATCCCAGCAGAGCAGTCACCTGCTATTATTGGCTTCTCTTCTGGCACAGTTGCAGAATCAGGATTTTGCTTACAAAAAACACAGATGCAAGAAAGATTGTACTAAATAATCACCAGACCCGTGTCTTCCATACCTTTGCAAACAGCCCGAGGAGGCCCTGAACAATGATTAACAATAGAGGTTAATGAGTGGCAGGAATACTGTATTTATCTTAGCCAAGTATTTAAGTTCTTATGAACCTAAATCCAGGCAGTCGCTAATTGTTAGTAGTTATACTGGGCAGGCCTTCTCGAAGATCTGCACAGGTTGGATTCAGTATTTCTCTCTCCCCCTCAGGGGAAACTCCCTAGAAGCAACTAGTTGCCCCAAAGCGCGATCCCTCTAATGTCTTACCAGACTTTTGTCATCTTTGGAATGGTCTGCCCAGGGAGGTGGTGGAGTCACTGTCCCTGGAAGTGTTTAAGGGAACACCGGCCATGGCATTTAGGGCTATGGTCTAGTTAACATGGTAGTGTTCAGTTATAGGTTGGACTCGATGATCTCAGAGATCTAGTCCAACCTAATTGATTCTGCGATCTTCCAGATTTCTAGCCTGCCAGACGGCCAGATAACCTAGAGCAGCACTTCCCTCCCAGATCCTTTTGGCCTTTGCTGCAGAGAGGCGCTGCCTCCGGGCAGCACTGCGGCGCTGGGGCTTTTATGAGCGGGGCAGGGGATGGACACCACTGCCTCCCCGCGTCTCTGGGCTCCC